>LOEQ01003470.1:88664-100142 GCA_001685075.1 Bramus lutescens
TGTGTGTGTGTGTGTGTGTGTGTGTGTGTGTGTGTGTGTGTGTGTGTTTTGCCTTTATTAACCATGCCTAAGAACTGAGGGATATCTCCTCTGGCTTCCGCTGCTTCGGTGTTCAACAAGAGGTCCGAATTGCGATTTGCATAATTAAACCTTGCTTTTGCATTTCCATAAGTCTGTGTCTCTAGTGGTCTTCTTGGGGTCCCTGTGACTTGGGCACTATAGTAGCACTGGATAAAGTTTGGAAGAAAAGTCAGAAGGTCTCATGCTACCGTTCAGATCTGGAGTGCCCTGGACAGCTGGTGAGTTGAAGGGTTGTTCAAAAGGAAAACAGTGTTGCAAGAGGTGCTGGGACATTTAGGAGGTGGAGCCTGGGGGAAGGTAGGTTACACCATGGAGGCACGCCCCTTACTCTTTCTTGGTTGGCTTCCCAGCGGTTTGGTCCACAGTATGATACCCACAAAGATGATTCCCTCCTCCTCAAGATGAAAAAGTGCCACCCTAGATCACAGACTGAATTCTCTGAATCGCTGAGCCAAAATAAATTCTCCTTTTTCATCAGTTGATTTCCTCAAGGGTTTCCTCCCAGCGATGGAAAGCTGGTGAACACGCATCTGGAGTTCACATTCTGAAAAGTAACAACAAATTACTCCACAGAGAGCCAGGTCTGGAGTTATAGATTCCTAATCTCAGCCCTCAGGAGGTTGAAGCAGGAGACTCACAGCGAGTACACAGCCAATCTGGGCTCCATTTTGAATTCAAAGCCAGCTTAAATTACACAGTGGAGAGAAACGCCCTGGAGATGATGCAGAGGGTCTGGAAATAAAAGCACTGTTAGCACAGATCTAAAATCTGATCAAAAGTTCTTTGTTTTAAAAATTATAGGTGACAGCTTTTCAAGAACTATTTATTTTTAAGGACTAATAAGCGATTGTGGGAATAATTCCTATGGAAGTACTCACATAAAACTTCTCATTACTATCAACGAAACAAGCAATAAAATCTCCACCATCGCTGTCTCTTTGTACTTCTTCCCACGCTGTCATCCTGAGCATAAGGAACTGAGTGAGTGTGGACTTTACACAAAATCATCTGTGAGTGTGCCTAATTGACACCTTGTTCTTTAGGATAAAGACTTGCTGTTTCAGTGGATCCAAAATGTGCGGTTTTATTGTAAACTATTATTTGCAAGATTTTGTATATTTTCTCACTTAACCTGATGAATCTTATTATGTCAACAAACTCAGTATACTCATATACATAGTATTTCTAACTCTACCTATAAATATTAATGATAGTCACCTAAAAAACCGCACTTTGTGGGATTTTTAAATGTTTTCTATTTTTTGAGAATTCTGCATGTTAGTATATTATATTAACATAATTTCTACACTTCAGTTCCCTCTCCAGCTACTCTTGTGCTTCCCCCTCTTGGATTGATCACTTCTTCTATAATTACTATTGATGCACGCACACACATGCATGCACACACACACTGAACCTATTTGGTATTGCTTATACGCATGTGTGTTTATGGTTGAACACTTAAGTTTGGCCAACTTACTGGGGGCTTGTATCGGGAAAAACCTATTCTCCCTCTGTTGGCAACCATTAACTGTCCGTTGTGCTTTCCCTAGCAGTGGGCTATTGTGAATTTTCCCTTGGGGGATATCCCACTTGTTTGTCCTGGCCACCCAGAAATGAAATAACCACACAGAAATTGTATTAATTAAATCACTGCTTGGCCCATTAGCTCTAATTTCTTATTGGCTAACTCTTACATCTTAATTTAACCCATTTCTATTAATCTGTGTATCACCACGAAGTTGTGGCTTACCAACAAAGTTCCAGCATGTCTATCTCTGGCGGCAGATCCATAGCATCTCTCTGACTCTTTCCTTCTCCCAGCATTCAGATCTGTCTTCCCTGTCTAAGTTCTGCCCTATCAACAGGCCAAGGCAATTTCTTTATTTATTAACCAAGAAAAGCAACACACAGACAGAAGGACCTCCCACACCACACATGTGCATGCACACACACTGAACCTATTTGGTATTGCTTATATGTACGTGTGTTTATAATTGAAGACTTAAGATTGGCCAACCTACTGGGGGCTTGTCCCTGAAAATACTGATTCCCTCTGTTAGCAACCATTAACTGTCTGTCTGTTTTGCTTTTCCTAGAGGTGAGCTATTTATTGTGAATTTTCCCCATCTTCCTTGGCATGTCTTTTGATATGGTCATTGCACAAATCTCATTTTAGTGACCTTATTATTGAGATTTCATAGATGAAGTCATGTTTAGAAGACACTGTTTCACAGATTTCCTGGTTATCTGGCTGTTAGAATCTTTTTGTTCACTCTTCTACCATGTTCGCCCAGTCTTAGATTTATAGGCTGTGTTATACAATTTCAGCTATGCACCCCATGGTCACATGTCTGCATTTTGACCAAGTGTAGATCTCTACAGTAACCTCTGTAGAGATCAAAAGGGGTTTCTTTGATGAGGGGTGAGAGATACACTTATCTATGTGATAAGAACGTCTTTAGAATACAGCTAGAAGCTGTATTGATTTAGGAGCGCCTCAGTAGAGGGTTCTTTTCTAGCATCTATTATTGTGCTTGAGTAGTCAGTGAGATTTCCAGTAACACACCCTTCTGTTGGTTCCCTTAAGTCCAATTAGATAGATGTTGGTCACCTTCAAGATGTAAGTGCCACTCACTACTGCATCATTGGAGGATAACACTTTAGAATAGCTGCTGAGAGGGGGAGAATCATTTTTTAGACTTCTGAACAACAAGGCATCCAAGAGGATTGGTTGTGTTACAGCCACTGCCCACCTCTCTCCTGTGACTGAATGAAATGACTGAGTTATGTGACCATTATTCCTTTACTCAAATGGACATGTTCCATGACCTAAGTAGATGAACCTGGGGCTTTTCAGAGTCACCAATGATTCCATGGAAAATGCATGACACTGCAAGTCCCATGGTGTTTCCCTGAAGGTCTTCTCTCTGACTGAGAAGCCACAATGAGGAGCTGTTCTTCACTCCCATATTTGGACATCATCCTGTGAGTGAGCCATAGTGATATTCTTCCATCTGGAGCCCAGGCCAATGGAAGACTTTCCCTCCTTGTGGCCTTTAGTGTTGTAGTCTTTATTTTGATGCTCATAGGAAATATGCCCATCATTTTCTTTGCTTTTACTGGAAAATTGAATTGTAGACTTGCAGAAGGAAGCCGCTTGTTTGTTCCTGGCTGCTCAGCAGCTCAGACCCAAAATAACAACTCAGAAACTGTATTAATTAAATCACTGCTTGGTACATTAGTTCTAGCTTCTAATTGGCTAACTCTTACATCTTAATTTAACCCATTTCTGTTAATCTATATATCACCATGTGGCTGTGGCTTACCGGCAAGGTTCTGTCCAGTGTCTTTCTCTGGCGGGGCTACATGGCTTCTCTTGGCTCTGCCTTCTTTGCCTTCTTTCTCCCAGCATTCAGTTTAGTTTCCCCCACCAACCTCTATTCTGCCCTGCCATAGGTCCAAATCTGTTTCTTTATTAATCAATGGTAATCACAGCATACAGAGGGGAATCCCGATAGACTAATATTCATTTAGCTTCTCAGTATATTTATGTCCAGAAATTTTTCAATTATAATACCTAACAACTCAAATTTCCTAAATTTGTTTTTGTGTTTTTAATGACTTTCTTTAGGTCTCAGTATAACTTGCATACAATACAGCTTATTTTATTTCTTATGTGAATGAGCTTTGATTTCATACTATGAAGCTTAAGATGGTAGCTCTTACATACTTGGTAATAAGAATCATAGAATAGCCTTATCATTGGGGTTGAATTGTATATGTCTCATTGAAATGGCCTATTTCTTAATGATAAGACAATTTCAGATAATATGTCTAACAAACCAAACCTCACTTTTTTGTTCAGTTTTTACTTTATTGTCTACAGTTACATCTGCTGACTGCAGTAGAAATTTTGTTCAGCTCATTTTTTCTTGGCCAAATTAGCAGTTCCACATCTGTTCTTTTATTTTGGAAAGGACCAGCTGCCAATGCTGTGCCTGGTAAATGCTCCTCATGCAGTATGGCAATCTCAGGTGACTAGCCACTCTTCACATGCATCCATGAGTCAACATGGCTGTGTTAGTTTCTACCTTGAACTCTTAGAGGGAAGGCCCTGTGCTTACACTTACAAATACAACACTAAGGAAGGAAATTCAGTTTTAAAGATCTGCCCAATCAGCTGCTTAGTTCACAGTCTAGCAAAAATCACAGTAAATGTTTGCTTCAAATCAACTACATAGGTTTTTATTGTTTTATTTTTTATTTTATTTTTTGTTTGTTTGTTGTTGTTGTTTCTTTTAAACATAGCCAGAATTTTCAATTTTTTTGCCAATGGAGTACAACAATAGGTGGTGGCTAGGAGTAAGCTAACAAACATAACAACCGACCTAAAGTCCCTGTGACTTGTTCAATGAAAACATTTCTCTTGACCATATTTCAGTAAAGCAGACTGAGGTGGTTTGAAGAAAAATGGCCCCTGACAGGGCGTGGAACTATTAGGGGGTATGGGCTTCTTGGAGTAGTTGTGGCCTTGTTCGAGGAAGTGTATCGCCATGGGGGGCAGGCTTTGAGGTCTTATTTCTCAAGTTTCACTCAGTGTGACCTCAGTTGACTTCCTGCTGTCTTCTGATCAAGATGTAGCCAGCACCATGTCTGCCTGCATGCTGCCATGTTTGTCACTATGATGATAATGGACTGAACCTCTGAAACTGTAAGCCACCTACACAATTAAACGTTTTCTTTATATGAGTTGCCATGGTCATGGTGCCTTTTCACGGCAATAAAAATCTAAGACACAGACTGTGGGAGAAAAGTCACATTATATTGTGCTAAGTCAGTTTGCAACATGGATTGTTTTTATCTTGCTTTTCCCCTTCCCTAGGTTCTTACTGAGCTGGAAAACAGAAACAAAGCTGAAGTTTGCATGGGGCAACTTCGAAGTTCAGATTCACAATGGATTTAAAGATTTCTTTAAATAGCCTATTGTCCAGAGGTTGGCCACATACCCTTCCAAATTGCAAAGCAAACTGGGGAATATTGTGTGCCTAAGAGGTTAGGAACAAATTTGGTAAATGGTTAATACAGTCTACTAAAATGGTTCCATATAAAGATGATAAGATATTTATTCCTAAAGCAATCACGACAATAGAACAGGTGGTAGAAATGATCAGTGTTGAATAAGTCATAAGAAGATATTGAGGGGGTTGAGGAGATGGCTTGGCGGTGAAAAATGCTTGTTACTCTTCCAGAGGACCTGAGCTCGGTTCCCAGCACCCATGACAGGTGGCTCACAACTGTCTGTAACTCTAGCTCCATGAGACGCACTGCTTCCTCTCGCTTCCTTGGGCACCTGCACACAACTTGCATACACATGCACAGACTCACAAACACATAAATAAAAATATTTTAAAAATGAAAATCAGGCACCAAAGCTACACAGAAAAACCCTGTCTCAAAAAGAAAGAAAGAAAAAGAGAGAGAGAGAAAGAAAGAAAGAAAGAAAGAAAGAAAGAAAGAAAGAAAGAAAGAAAAAGGAAGGAAGGAAGAAAAAAGAAAGAAAAGATAGAAAATCAGACAAATTCTTCAGAGTCACTGATCAAATTTTAGGAAAGTGGGTTTGAACCTACAGAGCACACGCTTACCTCCCTGGAGCCAGTTCCTTGCCTCCAGATGAACTGTGATGAACATCTCATCTCTTCTCCGTTATTAGGATGCAGGTTCATACTTCTCTTTCATTCCCTTCAAGATTCTCACCAGCTTCCTAAGTTTCTCGAACACTGACCTCTACATGTTTGAACACCTGTGTGAAATCTGAGAAATAGATGTCCTTATTCTTACTAAATAATCAATCACAGTCAATATGATGAGATCCGCAAGAATGGAGAGATGAACCTGAAACCCCAGTTTTCAGATATTCAATTTAAGGATGTTTTTCTTTTTTGTTTAATTAAATGTCTTCTTTTTCAACACTCATTTTATAAGAAACAGAGAACTAAAAGAAAGCGAACGTCAAGTTTACTCCCTGGTTTTACCTCTTCTCTTCATATCTGACTAGAAAATGTGAAGAATTTTCATTGCCTTAAGGTTGAAAGCTTATTCATATTATTTTCCTTCTGGGATCATCTTTATTATGATGATGACACAGTAAGCATAAAATGATGCTGTTCGCATGAAACTTTTGCAAACACTTGTACACATACACACACGTGCTCACAGGCGTTCAAACACAAGTAGGCATATACATACACATGTACACAGACATTCGCATGCACGTATATATGTTGTTGGTTATTTTTTACTCTTTTTACTGTTTGCTCTTTTGGGACACCTGCCACCCAGGTCCCAAGTAAATCACACACAGAGACTTATTCTTTCTTAGAAACATGCGGGCTTAGCTTAGTTTATTTCTACTCCGTTTTCCATAATTTAAAATATCCCATCTAGCTTTTGCCTCTGGGCTTTTACCTTTTCTTGCTTGCGTCTATCTTACTTTCACTTTTACTCCATGGCTGGCTGTGGCTGGGTGCATAGCGCCTCGTATCCTCCTCTCCTTGTTCTCTTGCTCCTTCTTTCCTCTTACCAGGTTTCTCCTCCTATTTACTCGCTCTGCCTGCCAGCCCCCCTGCACCTAGCCTGTCTCCTGCCTCACTATTGGCCATTCAGCTCTTTATTAGACCATGAGCTGTCTAGACAGGTAAGGAAACACAGCTTCACAGAGTTAAACAATTATAAAATAGACCTTTCCATCATTAAAACAAATATTCTACAGCACAAACAAAGGTAACACACCTTAAAATAATTTTTCCACGGCACATATAAATGCACACATGCTCAAGGCATACAAACACACGCATGTACATACATACATAATGTACACAGACACGCAAATACATGGGCGCAGACATGTACACGTGCAGGCATATACATGTGCACACATACACACAGACATGCACATACATACAGGCATTTATATATGCACAAATTTATATAGACATACATACATGCATACCTTCACAGGCATACACTGTTATTCATACAGGCACACACACAAATATACACATACATACAGGCACACACATACACATGTATTACACACTTATTTTCAGAATTATCAGGGAACTAAACAACAATGTTAATAATGTGTTTAACTCAGTCTTAAGGACACCCTCCACTAGAAAGAAAGAAAGAAAGAAAGAAAGAAAGAAAGAAAGAAAGAAAGAAAGAGCCAAGAAGAAAGTCCCTACAAATATTGCCACTCCTTATTTCTTTGAGAATTGCCTATTTATGGTCTGGAAGAGAACACAGAAGGAGCATTCAAATGTAATACTGCACCAAATATTCTCCAAAAGGATTAAAGGAAGTCTATCCAGTGGATCTGTTACTGAAATGTAAACATTTCTGTAGATAGAATAGTGTCTTTTTAGTTTTTGTAGGCCAAATATTCATTTTGTAATGACAGAAAGCAAACAGATTCTGACTGAAGTGGAAAGAAAGACTCTTACCACCAGTGAAGGATGGGGATTAAAGGATATGGGGAACATATCTCCAGGCCCACCCACTGTGAGGGGCTTTTCAGCTGGATCCAATCGCAGTCCAAAAGCAGCACCACCAGAAACAGAAGGGCTGAGCACCTGGACTGCGTCCTGCCCACACACAGGCAAGGGCTGCGGAAAGAGTCAGCGAGCTCACTGGTGTCTGAGCGTTTGCGCACTCAGGGAACCAGCAAGTATTTTCTTGTTTGTGTTTGGTCTGAATGCTATTTTCCTTACCCACATTAAAAAAAAAATTATGAACACATTAGTCAGAAGAATTACTCTATTTTCATTCATGAGAAGATGATAGAAGCCACGGGAGGAAATAAAAGCGGTAAATAAACACCAATGCAAAGGTTACAGTTTATCATTGTCATGAAATTATGTATACTATATTCAAAAATGAAAGCCATGATGCATAGAAGTTTTCTTAATCATGAGGGACTGAGTTGTCATTATTACAAACTACTTGAGGGAGGAAAGGCACCAGATTTATTGACTTAGTAACAAATCTTGTACGTTTCAACACTGATAACTTATGGCTACAATGATTAATACTTCACTGGAATCTTTCATATTAGATTGTTAATATATTCTTACTCTGCTTTGTGTTTCTCTCCAAAAATAGTTATGGGTGTTTCACACAGATAACATCCAAAATACTTGTCATGATCAATAATAACCATAAGAATAAACATGATGGCCATGCCCAAGATAATTATTTCTTATAATAAATGGTTTTAAGGTCAGTTTTGTTCCAGGGACACCTGTTTGGGTCAGTGGCAGGCCTGGCAGACTTAAACAGGGGCAGAGCCCCTATGCCTGAGCCCAATCCAAGCAACCCATCCACTTCCTCCAAGATCATTGGCGTGGGGAGATGCATAGTGACCGTTCAGCAGTAGTGGTACCCCAGAATGAGGAGACTGGATGACTCATGTAAAATGTATATGGATTGTGGAGGACTAGAGGGATTGGTGCCCCTCATTCATGTTACTGTGTTTCAAGTTATTCTTTGACAAAGATATTGATAGAAAGATGAGGTATTTTCAGGGTATATTAGGTGCCACTAATAATCCTTTGTTGGTATCTCTTTAGCCTCTCAACATCAATCGGCACTTCCTTCAGATGCAGGGTTGTGGGCATTTAGATACCTTCCCATCCTCTGTAGGAAGATGTTACATAAGGCTGACTGACCCTAGCTGTCTTGCCCATTTGTAAGAACACCTGGAAGAGTGTAAGGGCAGCGGTTGAGTAGTTAAAACAAAGGCACCTGTGTGAGTGCCAAGGGCATGCACTCCTAGAAACCATCAGATTGTTAGGTAAAAGTCAGCCTGTGTTGCTAGCCAGAAAGGCCTCTGAGACACCATACAGCATAAAGACTATTTCCACTGCTGCTCGTTATGTACCAACTAGATAGTCAGAGCCTATTGCTGAAGACACCACATGGAGAAATAAAACTGCAGCTGAGCTACGAGCCTTCTCCTTGTTGCCTTGCTCTCAGTGCATAAGGCGCTGTGCAGGCTGCTGAAGGATTATTGGCACTACTTTGCTACAGTACTGTATTGGTTACTTTTCTATTGCTGTAGGAAAACACCGTGACCAAGGCAACCTATAAAAGGAAGTGTTTAATTTGGAGCTCACAGTTTCGGAGGGATAAAGCCCATGGTCATTATTACTAGGAGCATGGCAGCAGTCAGTTAGGCATGATAAGGGAGAGAGAGAGAGTCTCTCTCTCTCTCTCTCTCTCTCTCTTGGTTACATAATCTCTTGAAACTCCAAATCCCATCCCCCAGTGGCACAGCTTCTCCAGCAAGGATACACTTCCTAATCCTTCCAAATATTTCTAACAACTGAGAACCAAATATTCAAATATATGAACCCAGGAAAGCCATTCTTGCAAATCACCACAGATCTCAACATGCCAGGTGAGATGTGCCCACTAGTGCAATAGCGGCAATAGCTGTCTTAGGTGCAATCGATGGTTTCTGACTGGCTTTAAAGCCTGCCTCACAAAAAGTAACTCACAACTGTTACTGGAAGTCAGAGACTTGAGGCTGGGAGTCACAGGTCATGATAGGGGAATAGTTGTGTTTTCTTGGATGGCTTATAATTATTTATGCTTATGCTCATGGATCTTCGTTGCTCTCAGTCACAGTCAGTAACAAAAGGAAACACCAGCAAAACTCCTGAGAACCAATTACTGTGGTTGTGATATAGTAGCCCAATGCTTAGCCATAAGTAGGCATGCATATTACTCCTTCCAGATTCATAAACATAATAGAAGAGGAGGCAGAAAGGCATAAGATCCAGAGGAAGGAATGTGGTGTTGTGTAGCCATTTCCTCTGAATTTAGACATTCCCTGGTGAAGAAAAAAAGTAAACTCACCAGACGCAGGAGGTGAACAACAAAGTTCTGGAAACTTTTAAGATTCAGAAAGCTCCTCCAAAAGATCATATTAACAGCACTATTTTCTGGGAAGAGGAGATGGTATGACTTGGCAAACTGCCTGAAAGCCATGAAGAAATTCCAGGGATGTAGTTTTTGTGAGCTGTCATCCAGGCAGTGGTGGGCTTTTCAGTGGCATGACTGCTTTTCACTGCCCATGCTCCTGTGTTTAACCTCAGCGTGCTCATTGGCTTGTCACGCGGGGCTTCGGTGCAAACATTAGTTTCATCTGCCACCGGTGCCCTATCTGAAATGAATGAGAGATTGTTAAATTGTGAATAAATAAAATAAGGTGCACTAAAATGAAACAGTATTGATGGCTAAAAAGGAATAAAATTTTGAAATAAGTTATGTTATTCAGGAACATGGAAAACAAGCAGACAGAGAAGTCACATAGAATACTCTGTTCTGTTTATATGAAGTGTTCATAAGAAGCAATGAGAGATGGAGTAACCAGTGGTCACCAAAGGCTGAAGCAGAAAGGGATGAGCAATGGTGGCTATGGACATGAAATTTCTTTCATGAGTAAGTGTCAAAAATTATTCTAAAATTAGTGGTTAAAGTTGTATCATTTTATGAGCATACCAAAAAAGCACTGGATTCCTCATGTTACAAGGGTGAATTATTTATCATAAAATGTTCTTCAGCACAAAAAGAATTGATGCTGGTTTTCAGCAGAGTTCTTAATGTTGCAAAAATATATGAGCTGCATCTAATGAATTCTTTATTTCATATAAAATTTACATAATAGTTATTTCCTGTTCTTGATCATTTCATCACAATGCATGTTTAATATAATCATTGATGTCATTATTCTATAATTGGCCACATAAATGAAGTATAAGAATATGACAGACTAAAATCAACACACAAATTTGCTGACAAAAGTCATTAAATCATAGCAACTGGTTGGAAATTATAAAATGTATCCTACAAACAAATTTCAGGTATTAGTAATGTTTGGGAATAGGATCTATTTCTGTGAATATTTGTATATATGTGTGTCAGAAAGCAGCAATGAAGAAAAGATTTGTTTGAAAGATACATTGCCAGAAAGGTCAGTTATCACCACCATTATAACTCATGGAAAACCTCCCAAGTAGAAGATTCACTGGTTAATTCAGTTTGGACATGAAGTATCCTCCTCATAAAGGCCCATGTGTTGATGGCTTGGTCTTCTGCTAGAGGTGCAATTGAGATCACAAGGCCTTGCCTTCTTGGGTGGGTAAACCAACTGGTAACTTTATAGTTTGATATTATTCATAGGTGATGGATGCTAGGATATGGGATTTGGTTGGAATGTGACTTTGAGAACTATGTCTTGTCCCAAGTTCTTTCCTCTCTTTCTTGTTCATCTACCTGTCTGTCTGTCTGTCTATGTATGTATGTATGTATGTATGTATGTATGTATGTATG
>LOEQ01003470.1:100200-122556 GCA_001685075.1 Bramus lutescens
TATCTATCTATCTATCTATCTATCTATCTATCTATCTATATATCTATCTACCTACCTATCATTTGCCATCTCTCCCTTCTTCTTTCTCCTTCCTGGATGCCAGAAGGTAAGTAACCCTACCCTACCATGCCCTTTAAACATGGTACTCTGCCTCACATCAGCTCCAGATTGAGCACCATCTAATTAACCCTATGGGATCATAAGCCAAAACAAATTCTTCCCCCTTAAAGTTGTCTATGTCAGGCATTTTTTTTCCTGTAGTGACAAAGGACCGAGAAACATAAAATCAGCTCCCAAAAGCAACTTACAGGAGAGTGTTTATTTGGGCTTTTGGTTCCAGGGGAATAAGAGTCGGTTATGATGGGAGATGAACAGGCAAGCAGCAGTAATCGTGGCAGGAGCAGGAAGCTGGGAAATCACACCCTCAGCTGCTAGCATGGAGCGGGAAGAGCAAACTGGAAGTAGGGTAAGAGCAAAACTCTCAGTGCTGCATGTCTTCCAACAAGCATCCCCAAACACAGCGTCGCCGGGGACTAACACGACACCCTAGCCTCTGGAGGACATCTCCCATTCACGTCCTCTCATACCTGATGACAGTATGCACTCTGACAATTTCTTACTGTGCCCCACAATTAAAAAGCATCCTGAAGTCATGGAAATGAAGACTAATAACGGCTATAATTTCTCCGTGAGTTACCTTGTCATATGGGCAAAGATTATTTTTTATTTTGTTTGAAATTTTTGTTTTAAATAATGTTTTCCCTTTTCTTCCAGTGGTTGTTTTTTTTGTGTGTATTTTATGCCTACACAAAGCATCTTTCAAAAATCTCACAATTAGAGATTTTTCATTTTAGTAATCATATTGTAAATTCAGTGCCAGGATTTAAGTGAAGGTGTGTGACCCATTTCTCCAATCATTTTAAGTCTAAAATAGAAACTAGCAGTTAATGTAAAATTTCAGTGGTGTCACAGAGATTTCTTAATAATTTAAAAATATTTTCTTATCATATCCAATTATATTTCATGCTGAATTCACTGTTACATAATTCCTATGTGTTTCTTATTAAATTCTTCACTGTATATATGTTGGGGTTTCCAATAGTTACTGTAGAGAAATAAATGTTTTTGTTCTTATTTATGATTCAACCGCATGATTATTTCTCCTGTTGTCCCTCTTAAAAGCAATTTTCCATTTCTAATTTAATGTTCTGAGACACATGTATTTATTCTCATTAGAGAATTTCCTGGACAAAATTATTATTATATATTATACTTCTCATAGAAGAAATGGATTCAGTTTGTCATCTTCATTTTTATCTACTCTGAAAGAGTGACCTCTGGAATTGCTAATGTTTTTATTTTATTATGTTTAATATATATGTATATTTACTAACTGCTGGATTTGACATCTTTTGAGATCATATATTAATAAAATTAAAGGGAAAAACAACCAATCCTCAGGGATGAAAAACAGAAAAATAGCTGTGATGAAGGCCTAGGTCATGCGTTTGGGCTATTTATGTGCTTTTGGTGTTTGTGTAATAGTTAGACTTCTTTTTCATTTCAGAAATAAAAGACAGTGTCTGTTAAAAACATGTTTTCATTTTAGCAATTATACTAGGAAAGTATGCAGAGAGACTCTGTTAATTGGGTCATACATGCATCACAGTGAAGGCCTGGTTTTCGATCTCTGCCAAATCATGAGGCTGTGTGTTGGGAGCCATTTGGTGTCTACTATCCACTTGATCATTTGATTCTCTCTGTGAAAAAGAGGAGGTGCCCATGCTGCTACTATTGTCTTTCTGTGAGTCAAAGAAATGTCCCCTGAAACACAGTCGCATAAACAATGGTGTATTAGGAGAGAATTCAGGTCATTCTTCTAACGAACAAATACTTCTGAATGTCCGTGGATTTGTTCAAACACACGGTAGGCTCCGGAAGGAAGAGATCCAATTGCTCACCTCACTAAGCACCGCCTATGGCGCCCATGTAAGGACACCACGCTGTGGGAGCAAAGCAGAACAAAGCCAGCTGAGGCCAGAATCACAGAGGCCTTCACAAAGAGGCAGCTTCCTTAGGGCTTTGAAGAATGGGTGGTTTGCTAGGTAGAGTCAATGGGATTACAACAGGCAATGGTTAAAGACCCATTAATTGTGAAACCATGCGAGGACCAGTCTGAAGTGTCTTACAAGTAGTAGTTCCGGCCCAGAAATTAGTCTTTTAGTCTGAAAAATAGCCCCACGATAAGTGCATCATTTCCACCAAAAATTGCTGACAAATACCTATGATCTGAAAACAAAACACAGAGCTTTAGAGAAACTTCTGAAGGCCAAGCTCTGCCTGGTGGGCTGTATTAACACGCGAATCTTTTCCCTTCCAACAGACGCACTTATCAGAGGAGAGTTACAGGGATACTACTCCAGTCCTCACAGGCAGCATCAGGGCCAGTTCTGGGAAGGCTATTAGCTGCCCCCACAGTCTTCAGTGGTGAAATCTCCAAGGTTTGTCCTGCTAACTGAACGCTGACTGGGCCCCTCAGCCTGTTCTGCTACTGGTTAGAGTAAAATGAACAAGTTCTGGCCAATAGAATGGAGTGAGATGCGGTGGTGATTTCTGTGATGTGTTCTGGAAGGTGAGGTCCTTCTTTCTCTTTGCTTCTTGAGACGGTGAGGTGGCTGAAGAGCTGGCAACAGCTGCAAAGCTTGGGGTCAAGGAGTAGAGAGCTGAGAACAATCCAGGGCAAGAGCAGTGGACCAATCTTAGATGCCTATAGTGAATCTTTGTGATCAAAGTCTAGTGTATGGAGGCTGGAGAGAGGCTGAGAAGGTTAAAAGCTTTGGCTGCTTTTCGAGAGGACCTGGGTTGGGCTCTCACAACCCATTCTGGCTCACGACCACCACTAACCCCAGTTCCTGGGAATAGACACTAGAAACCCTGCCTTACCCCCACAACAGAGAGTGTGTTGGGGGGATTGCAACATATGTTGTTAAAGCATTTAAGAAACTAAAAAGGTATTACTAAACCTTCATGTGTTACTTATAGCCAAACTTACCCATTAACTCACTTCTCTGTAGAGTTTCCTATCTATTATATAGATCTATGATTTATTTCTCCTCAAAGGGGTATTCTTTTCTAGTTATTAGATTTCTTACTTTTTATTGTGTGTGATGTATCCTCTATTTTTTTATTTTATTTTTATTTTTTGAGACAGGGTTTCTCTGTATAGCTTTGGAACCTGTCCTGAAACTCATTCTGCTGTCCTTGAACTCACAGAGATCCGCCTGTCTCTGCCTCCTGAATGCTGGGATTAAAGGAGTGCATCACCACCGCCCAGTTGATACCTACTTTATAAAAAAAAAATTCATAAATGAAAGGAGAGACTATTTGGGTTTTCCATGGAAAGCAAGCTAGTGTTTCCAACCATGAACTCTCCCTAAAATGGGCAATGACTTGGGTGGACACACACACTGAAACTTTCTGGCTCTGGTGAAGTATTTCCCATGATTAACTTATTCAGTCCTTCCAACAGCCCTAGGAAGTAGGTGTATTTCCAGTCCTGTTGGACAGCGCAGGATGGGGGAGGGGGTGGGGGGAGTTAAGCACCATAACTGACTAATGCCTCCCAGCTGGAGAGGAATGAACATGAGCCTCTGCCACAAGGCTTAGCTGTCCAGCGCCGCTGTCACCACCCCACAGGTGTACACTTGCTCCTGAAACTGTGCCTTGGTTTTTGTCCTTGGCTGAAAAGAAAAAAGAAAGTGTATAAACAGAAATGGGCAAGTAAAGGCATTCTTGTTGGCGGATCCCTCTGTTCTTACTATTTCTTTCTATTGCTGAGGTGTTTATACAATGGGTTTTGATCTTGTCCTCAAGGGCTGAGCTTTATGTTCCTGAATCCAGAATGCATTTATTATAATTCTGATCTTCACGGTCAGACTCTTGGAGCCTGACTACAGTTGGGACCACTTGCTGTCAATAATTATCTTCATCATTCAATTGTTCTTGAGTCTCTTATATTGACCTCCCTGCAACTTGCTTTCCGTGGCTTGGACCCTTTGCCCCTATTCTCAATCTAGCTTGCCCTTTGAACCTACCTTGAAGCTCTACATGCCCGTGGCACTGCTGGTCATGCTCCAGACACCCATCCATTGCATCTGTTGCCTGTTTTACCCATCAAGTCATTATTGATCCCTGGCCACATGCCAACCACCGTACTGTGCTGTGACTCTATGTAACTTCTACCTTTGCAGAATATTTAACATAGCAAACAAGAGCTACAATAATAAAACACAGTTACGATGCCAAACAATGGTTCAAATAAAAAACACACCTAACAAAAATCGTGATGAACATGAAGCAAAGAGATAATCCATAAGCTGAGTAGACTTGAATAGTGTTTTCGTCAGCCCCGTGGTCTACCAGCTTGACTCAGGGGGAAGGATGTTACCATCAATAGAGCGGTTTAGCAAGGCATGGAAGCATGACCCAGCACAGCTCAAAGCTTAGGGCGGGACAAAGGGAATATCTAGAGACGATAGAGGAGAAGGATTTGAGTGACACCAGGAAATGCCCTGGGTGCCACAGAGAGGAATTGAGGCTTTGGAGGGATTTGACCAGCCAGTGGAACGTTGCAGGTCTTTCCATCCTCTCTGCTAGGCTTCGGCACATCAACCTGCCTTCAGCCCAGTGAACACACAGAAGTGATTAATGATCCCTGTGACCACCCAGAAAACATTCCTGGCAGCTGCGGGCCCCAGGATACAGCCAGGATTCTGCTGCTCTGGCCACACCGAGGGCAGAACGATGTCCCCTTTGTAGAGCTCAGCTGTTCCTTTCATCACACCTCGTCCTGACCTCCCTGCNNNNGGCTGCTGCTTCTTTCTCTGGATTATGTTTAACATTGGAAGCTGAGGTCCGTGGAGACGAAGGATGTTTCTATTTCTTCCATTTTGAGGTAACTGACTACAAGTGGATAATAACGTGGCAACACAATCTCATTCCTCACAGCGCCAAGACAGAAACGTCTATTTACCCTGTGAGATAAAATTATCATTTTAAAGTAGAGAATGGCAATGCATTCTTGAGAACGGCCTAGTGACAGTCTCTAATGCCTTTTGTATCATCTTCCCTTTCTGATGCTGCCTGCCTCTCTTGGCCTTAGGCTTCCAAAGGAAGCAGGATCAAGCAAGCATGTTTCCAGGGCTCAGAGGCTCTATCTCCATGAGTAGTGAACTTCAAATGTGATTTTTCATCTTCTGACAGTACTTAATGACATAGCATATTAATAGCAGAGATTTATATTGCTAGTGCTTTCATCAACAGAGGGGTCCTTGCTCTCCATTTGGAACCCACAGAAAGCACCAAAGTCTAATATTTAGAAGCTGGAGAAAGTGTGTGGTCCTGAATACATTATATAGCTGTGTGGTATTCTGCTCATCTGGAGACTTTTCAGACCTGGCCTAGGGGATCCAGTTCATGTTTCTTTTTAATATGAGAACAACGTTTTCCTCCCATTGTACAATGATTAAAATTCCCAGTGCCTCAACTCACGCCAAAGAAAAAGAATATAAGCAAGAAAATAATGTTCCAGAAACAGGAGAGAAGATTCTTCTCCGTGCAGCCATGCCAAGAAACGAATGTGAAGATGTGGACTGTCTCCTTGACTATTTCATTTTTCAATAAATGCAGAGGTGGTTACAAGGAGGAGAGAAATGTTCCCTGGCAGAAGCAAGCAGGGAAGGAGATTTCCCACCTGATGGCAGTCAGCGCCGAGCTCTTCTGGAAGGGAAATTAAATAGTCCTTGCCTAAAGGAGAGGCACCTGCTTGTAACTTTGTGTTCTATTCTCACTTTTCTCTTTGATGCCTGATTTTCATGTGCTTCGAATGCTTTATGAGAATTGTTTGAAACTTCAGGAAAAAGTAAAAACAGTGCGTGAGGGATTGCTATCTAGGAGAAATGTAGCTGGTTGCTGAGTTTAAAAAGCTCTGGATTCCTTTTTTTCTGCACCATAAAATAGGTGTCATTAAAAATTGATTTTAGAGCCAGGAACCTTGGGCTTAGGAACCCACAGTCGCTGATAATGAATTGTATGTCTTTGCAAAAATGTATCTCCATCAGTAAGTTTCAGCCACGTGACCTGTAAGAAGGGAAGAAAGGAGTTTGATACATTACTGACCTGGTTAGTTAATGTCCAGTGATTGTCTATTTTAGGTTAATTATAAATGAGCTATAAATGAAACATAGGAATTTAGGGCACTGCCATAAAAGCGACTGGGGGTAAGGGGCCTCATGTGGGAAGCAGATGCTGCTTCTCTTCCACAGCCAATGCTAGCATGAGCAACTGTGTATTTAAATGTGAAACCCTGGATGCAGAAAAGGAAACAGGAACTTGTTACAAGGGAGCCGGGGAAAGTCTACTAAAACACACTTTGGATGAGAAGGCAATAATGATATCTAATACTGTATATGCTGATTAAAAGATAAATTAAAAATTCATAAACGTGGAGCTTTGTGTATGAAAATGTATGACAAGATTTAGCAAATTAAGGAAGCTAATTCTATTCCTAAATTGTTGAGAGTTTTGTTTCCAAATAACTAAAAGGTTACAGTTGACATACACTTACAAAGGAAAACTTAGTTTTCTCCAATAGAGTCCCTCTGGAGATACAAACTACACTTAAGGGTAGGTACCATGTCTAGTAGTGGAAGTAGATGGCTGATATAAAATGAACTCAATAGTATTTTTGTAGAAGCTTTGCCTCATATTGCTTTTTTTGTCTTACTGGTCTCTTGCTTGTATATTATGGTTTCTGATTTTGTATTTTTATAGGTTTTGTGTGTGTATGTGTGTTGTTTATACTTTCTTTTTGATGTTGTTTTTAAATTCTGGTTTGTAAACTTTTATGTTTATCTATTTGTTTCCCAGAGAGGGAGAGATGAAAAGAGAGAGAGAGAGAGAGAGAGAGAGGAGGTATGGAGTTGGGTGGGTGGGAAGTGGGGAGGATCTGAGAGGAATTGGAGAAGAGGAAATTGTGACCAGAATATATATTATATGAAAAATTAAAACAAAAGAAAAGGTTACAAGTTTACCTATAACTTTTACATCTATTAAAAATGATCATATACTGTTGCCCTTCGCAAATAGGAACTTAATGGGGTACATATATAGGACAGCCAACATGCTATCACACTGGGGTAGTGGAGGTCCTGATACAAACTCCCCTGCAGTCCATGTGTATTTGGCACTCAGAATGCAGGGTCACGTCTCATAGGTGGAGCCCTCTCTCCACCTATCAGACTTTTTCCTCAATAATATTTGAGAACAGAGACAGCCTAGAGCTTCTGCCTTGAAATATGGAATCACTTGGGGCTGGGAAGTATTACGTATTTAAGGTGGCTGCTTGAATAATGGAATAAAAACATATCCTCTGAAGTCCAGAACATGTCTTTACAGAGATCCAAGGGTTATTTTTAATAAATTTAAATAGATTTCCTTTTTTATTATATTTAAAACATTCCTATAGACATGCACATTGTCAATTTGAGACTGAATTGGAAAAGGACTTAATAAGGCAGCAATGTAGTGGCTTGGGGCAGGACTCGGACAATTAAGCGATATAGCCTATCTGTGTTGTGATGTTATAATGTCTAGAGTAATTTTCCTTTAATAAACATTAGAGGAAACATAACATTCCAGAATGACTGGCTACAAATATCTCCCTAGAGGTTGATCATTTTAGGATGATTTAAGTTGGAAAAAAAAAAGCGAAAAACAGCACAATGAAGCTTACAGCTGCCTGGGTTTACCTTGATTACCAAACACCACAGGCACAAACAGTGCAATTTTCCTGCCAAAAGAAAGAGGAAGCCAACTCAGCACGTCTCCAGTGCGTCCTAGACAACGCAGGTTTCAGAAGGGAGCTCTGAAAACGCTGGAGAATCACGCTTTTGTCGTTGGTAACTGTTAGAAGCTTAGCCAACTTTAAAAAACAGTATATCAAAAAGCACTGTACTATCTGCAGACCGTCTCCCAGCCCACCTGTCTGTGTTCACATGTTATTCATAAGGTAAGTTCAATAATTAAAATAAAAATCTGGTTTCTCTCGTAGTAGTTCCAAATTTCTCAGACCCAGATTTCCCAGGCACAGCCTGCAGTACCTGAGTTAACTGACTGTGGTCATAGTTTAAAGGCCACATTGTAAAAACATAGTTATTCTTTCACCAATGGATGAAAGGGGTTAGTGCAAGTCCTTCAGAAGGTAATGGCATAACCTTTAATTGCATAAAAATGTGCTCCCCAGTCTAGCCTCCTGGTACACATGACTAAGTATTATCTGATGCTTGCAAATCCAGATCCACCTCTCTTACCTGTCTTCGGCTTTCTCAGACAAAATGACGAACAATAGATGTGAGACTCCAATACATTTTCCTCCTGGATTGTGATATAATGACCTGAAACATCATCCCCCAAGGCCAGGTTTTTGGGGCCTACACTGTATTTTCTCCCCAGGTCTCCATCACTTATTTATATGGTTCCGTGTCATAATGTGCGGCACATTCAGCCAGCAGTGGTGAAGAAAAAAGCAACATCACTGAAGTAAAATTTATATTTTGTTGAAAGAATGAAAAACGTTGCAATGTAAGTGAGTCACTGATTTGTGGTACAGCTTGGTTGTATATTTAATATTCTGCCTTTGTTGGCAATACTTCCAAAGGCAAGTGAAGGGGTGTGTCAGTTGACCTGTTATTGATTAAGTATTTCCTATAACTAGTGTCTTTCAGCAACTAAATGAAGGTGGCATTTGGGAAGATTTCTCTGTGGTATCTTGGTTGTTCATTTCTTATTAGTGCTTTTTATAGTCTTATGCTTTCTGTCCCTTCTTATGTCTGTCATTTCTAGAGTTTTGGTTGTTGCTTACAATGCACGTCCTGTTAACTTAAGTAATATTATGTCCTTCTGGAGTCTTTGATGGAGTTGAAGAATAGATAGCTATAATTATAGCTTTCCTTAGTTATGATAAAAGATAAAGTAGATATAACTATTGTAACTGTAATTCTTGCTTGATACCTGTTTTGTTATATGTAATTTTTCTGTGTTAACATTAAAAACTTCCTTTATATTTAGACAGAAAAGGGGAGGTAATGTGGGATTCCCCTCTGTATGCTGTGATTACCATTGATTAATAAAGAAACAGCTTTGGACCTATAGCAGGGCAGAATAGAGGTAGGCTGGGAAAACTACACTGAATGCTGGGAGGAAGAAGGCAGAGTCAGGAGAAGCAATGTAGCTGCCAGAGGAGAATGATGCAAGCTGCCAGTTGGAAACTTGCCTCGTGGCCATGAGCCTTGTGGTAAAATATAAAATAATGGAAATGGGTTAATTCTACATGTAAGAGCTAGCTAGCAATATGCTTANATGATAAAAGATAAAGTAGATATAACTATTGTAACTGTAATTCTTGCTTGATACCTGTTTTGTTATATGTAATTTTTCTGTGTTAACATTAAAAACTTCCTTTATATTTAGACAGAAAAGGGGAGGTAATGTGGGATTCCCCTCTGTATGCTGTGATTACCATTGATTAATAAAGAAACAGCTTTGGACCTATAGCAGGGCAGAATAGAGGTAGGCTGGGAAAACTACACTGAATGCTGGGAGGAAGAAGGCAGAGTCAGGAGAAGCAATGTAGCTGCCAGAGGAGAATGATGCAAGCTGCCAGTTGGAAACTTGCCTCGTGGCCATGAGCCTTGTGGTAAAATATAAAATAATGGAAATGGGTTAATTCTACATGTAAGAGCTAGCTAGCAATATGCTTAAGCTATTGGCCAAAGAGTATTGCAAATAATATAGTTTCTCTGTGATTATTTTGGTGCTGAGCTGCCAGGAACAAACAAGTGGCCTCACCTAAGCTTTAATTTTTACATTTAATTTCTATAAAATATTGATCGTCAGAAAAAAAATCTTTTGTAGTTAGCCAATAAAAGAATACTGTGGAGTTGTACTTGTTTGTTTTTGTTTTGTTTTTGAGTTAGGGTATCTCTATGTAGTCATGGCTAGCCTCGAACTCACAGAGATCCTCCTGCCTCTGCCTCCCGACTGCTGGGATTAAAGGTGTGCACCACCATCACCCAGTAGAGTTGTACTCTTTAACCCCTACCCTGAACAGTCAAAGACTCTATTTTATAGCCTCAGATTTTAGTATTCCTTCCAGCTCTTTCCTTCTTGGCTTTATTTTGTTTTTCTCTCACAGATGAAAAATAGAGTGCTAAGAAAAAGGAGACCATAATTTTATTGTGTAACAAGTCCCCGGCCACTGTTCTAGACCCCAGTACTAGCTGTATATGATCCAGAAAGGAAGGGGCCATACACACACCCTCTCCAGCAAAAGTGCTATCCCCATGCTTTGAAGAGTTGATTTAAGTGTCCTGAGATTTCCTAGACACTCTCATTATATGGGGTGTGTGTGTGTGTTTGTTTTAAATGTAGAATAAAATGCAGCTGGGGCTGTGGGTGCTGCAATGCAGCAAAGGAAAGGACTGTCTGACCCACGCTGCCTAAAAGCAGAAGCTGCCATTGGTGCCGCTGTTGAGTTGTTTTCAGTTTAGCCACCTTGAACTGGAGATTGTCCTGTCAGTGAAAATTTCTGGATGAAGCCTGAATGGAAAATAAAGACAGTAAAATATTTAGATGTTTTATCGCAATCCTTCTCTAAAAACATGATGATTACCTGAGAGAAGAGGGGTGAGTGTTTTGATTTCATTTCTGCTGTAATAAAACACCCTGAGGACAAGCAGCACAACGAAGGGAGGAGCTTACCTGTCTCTCAGTTCCCGGCTACAGTGCGTCACTGTAAGAAAGGCACGCCTAACAGATTTTGAGACATCTGGCCACCCCACATTCACAGCCAGAGAAGAGCAGGAGAGAAAGTTCGGCAGATAGGAGCCTTGGCTGCTCTAGACAGTACCAGCATTGTAGCTAACAACTGTAACTCCAGTCCCAGGGGTCAGATGCCCCTTTCTGGCCTCCTCAGACAGTGCAATCACACATGACACACAGATATACATACAGCCAAAGCCCTCAAATGCATACTATTTTTGAAATTAATTTTAAAGAAGAGTAAAGAGAGATGAATGCAGCCATACTGTCTGCTTGCTCAACTAATTTCAGTTCAGGTCTTCCTCCAGGGAGTGGTGCTGCCCACTGTGGGCTGAAGATGGTTAAGACAACCCCACCACATATACATACCAACAGACAGACCTGACCCAGATTGTTTCCTGAACTGAGACTCTTTCTTCCAGGTGATGTTAGGTTATCAAAAAGTTGCCATTTAAGACAAACTATCACAATTACCCAGGACTCCACTCCCAGTCATAAACATTCCTGGCCTGAAATTACTGTTCCCACCACACTTCATTCAATAGTGTTTAAGTTCTGAATGGAAAACCTTTTTGTGGACATATAAATTAAGCATGTTCGTATAAAAGAATAAGAAGAGGGGAGCATTCACAATGTCTAGAATCACTAATAATAAAATATGGATGAAAACATTGTTGTGTGACCCTAAGGGTGCTGCAGTGCCCCACATGCCTTGGTGGTGAACGGTAGCTCTCTAATTGAACTTAAGACTCATTCAATAAGAGGGATACCAAGCCTGGTACTGGAAACACAGCCAACATCCCGGGGCTAGTAAGGTCATGGGATGTGAAGGACCTTACTGAACTAGCATAGTCCCTAGCTACACTTTAACTATTTGTCTGCACACCCGCAGGTAAGTGTAGTCCTCATCCCTCATCAAGGAAGCTTCCCTATTCGACAGACAGACACCATTACATAAAACTTCAACTGATTAAAACTCAGAGTTGTAGAATCTAGTCCTGACTACACATACAATACAGCTCTTGTGCCTAAGGCTCAGGGATCATTGTGGAAGAAGGGGCAGAAAGATTGTAAAATCCAGAGGAGCAAGAAGTTTGCTATGAGATTGTGTCTCCTAGGAATGTCAGAAACTATACGCATAAAGTCTCACCAACAGGACTTCCTAAATATGAGATGAACAAGAACATCAATTAACATTCTAATGTGGATGGGGGAGGAACATTCACAAAGCCTCTGCCCTGCAGAAAGAACTACAAGATGCCAAGGAATGTAGAAATGGGAGAAGAAGCCTTTTCCAGGGAAGAGTTATCCACTGGTTATCCAGTACCTAATGGTCAACCCTGAAAACATAGACATACAGGCAATGTTACTGTCTTAGTCATTGTCCTATTGCTAGGAAGAGACCATGACCAAGGCAACTCTTATAACGGAAAACATTTCATTGGGGGCTCGTTTACGGTTTCAGTGGGTCAGTTCATTATCATCATGGGAGGGAAGCATGGTGCTTGAGTAGTATCTGAGAGGTTTACACTTCTGATTGACAGGCAGAGAGAGAGAAAAAACAGAGAGAGAGAGAGAGAGAGAGAGAGAGAGAGAGAGAGAGAGACACCAAGCGGGGGCTTTTGAAATCCACCCCCAGGGACACACTTCCCCCAACAAGATCACACTTCATAATCCTTCCCAAATAGTTCATCAGCTGGGAACTAAACACGCAAATATATGAGCCTATGGGGGACATACATACTGAGCACATTGTATTTATGTATTTAGGAACACACATGTATTTGGGAACATGTATGTGTTTATGTATGTAACAATAAATAATGTTAAAAGAGACATGAATTTGGAAGAGATACAGCAAGCGTTTATGGGAAGATTTGGAGGGAGAAAAGGGAAGGGGAAATGATGCAATTATATTGTGATCTCAAAAGATAAAAAACTAATAGTCAAAAAATTTATGGTAGGTGAGTGCGGTAGTGAATGCCTATAAATTCAGGAGATGGAAGAGTGAGACTCAGAAATTTATGACCATCCTTGGCTACGTGGTGAGTTAGAGGCCTGTAACACGAGGGCATGCTTTGTTGGGGTTTCTGTCCTGCCCAGTTTGCACAGCCATTTAGCCCTAAAGAAAATCACACAGAAGGTCTACATAAGTTATAAGCTGATTGGCTCATTAGCTCGGGCATTGTATTAGCTCTTATAACTTACATTAGCCCATTATTCTTATCTATATTAGCCACATGGCTCGGTACCTTTTTCAGTGGGGTAGGACACATCCTGCTTCTTCAGTGTCTGGACAGGACTGCTGGAAAAGCTTCATTCTTCCCAGAATACTCCTGCTCTCATTGCCCCACCCCTACTTCCTGTCTTGTTGTCCCACCTATACTTCCTGCTACCAGCCAATCAGCATTTGTTTAAAATATAATTGACAGAATATAGACGATTGTCCTGCACCAGAGGCCAACCTGGGCTACATGGAATCCTGTCTCTAAACAACATAAAATTCAATGGAAATGCAAGTCATAGAAACAAACGCTACATAGAATCATCTTATTTATAGTGTTTATTTATTAAATTTACTTATGTGTTAACGATCAGGAGGGTCCAGTCTAAGTAGCAGAAGTTAGAAACCACTGCTTGGATGTGCGTGCTTTTTGTAGCTGCGTGTGTGAAGGATCGCCCAAAAGGAGACAGAGTTGAACATCCAGGAGTAGGAAAGATGTCATTTTCAAGTGTTCGGTGTTCGGTCAAAGTACAGATGTTTTACTGTGGCTATCTATAACATAAATGTTTATCTCTGTGAAATAATTACCAAAGTTAAACGTGCACATTTTATTAGATGTAAATTGCACCTGGATGAACCGTTTATTACTTTGGACAGAACAGACTCCTTACTCTAATTAGGTCTTCCAAATAAGGAACTGCTAAGAGGGATTTGAGATCGCCCTGGGGAACATGGGAGAGATGCATTCATTGGTGGACCAGAAACAGGGGTTTGAATCTCTCTAGGCCCCTCACCCACCCATGAATGTTGTTCTCCCCAAACCTGCACTTCTTTCCTTCCTTCTCTGCCGCTCCCTCCTTTTCTGTTCCAGCCACTGATACAGCAGAAGGAATATCAGAAAAAGGGTGATGAGGATGGACAGATGTCTCACTGGCTGTCCTACCACAGGACACAGCTTTAATTCCCAGTACTACATGGAGGCTCCCTACTACCTCTAGCTGTAGTCCCAGGCAATCTGATGCTCTCTTCAGGCCTCGGGCATGCACGTGTGTGCAGACTTACAGGAAGGCATACAATATATACACATATAACACTTATATACAGACACATAAAATAAAAAAAATAAAATGAAAGAAAGAAGAGTTGATAGTTAGGGAGTCTCGTAAACACCCTTTCTCCATTTAAAACTGAAATTTTAGGAACCTTAATCTACCGCCAAACAGAAGACATGAAACTAATCAGACTCAAGGTTCCAGAAGTCCATGCTTGGGGAATTGGCAGTGCGGTCTGTGGCACAGCTTGTGGTTTCTGCCTCTGTCTACATTGTCTGCTGCAGAAGTACTGGTATTTCACTTAATGGTCCAAGTGGGTCTGACATTTTCCTTCAGCCTAAAGTAGGTGGAATCGCTGATGTCTGCAAGTGCGGATAACTGGCCTTTCTTCTGTCACAGCTCGCTGGGGGTATTGAGCGGGTCTCCAATCGTTCACAGTGGCATCTGCAGTGAGTGGCACCAAGGACTTAAGGTGTGTGTGGAACATGTACAGCAAGATGCCATCACAGCAGACCTTTATTTTATGTCTCTTCTGCAAAAGCTAACACTTAAGAGAATTGGTGTCCTTAGATCACCAAAAAGAAAAGCACAGTAACCTTCGATGGGAAGAAAAGAATGGGGACGTCATGGTTAGGTTAAAGCACTCAAAACTCTTGGCAACATACCTGGAAGTTTTGAGAATATTGGAGAGCTAGAGAGATGGCAGTTCAGCTGTTCAGGGCACTTGCTGCTCTTGCAGAGGACCCCAGTTCAGATCCCAGCACCTACATGATGACTAATAAGATCTGTAATCCCAGTTTGGGGGGTGCCCATGCCCTCCTCTGACTTCTGAAGATACCAGCTAACCACATGGTGCTCCTGCAAACATGCAGACTAATAATAATAATACACATAAACATTTTAACATTGATCTGTTTCTAAACTGGGGGCTGGAGAGATGGCCTGTGGAGAAAGCACTTGCTCTGCAAGCATGAATGCCTGGGTTCAAATCCCCAAAACTCACAGAATATTGTCACCTTGGTGCTCTTGCTGGGAGGCGAAAATGGGGTTCCACAGATGGTCAGAGACCAACTGGCCTGGAGTCCACAGTGGTGGACAGCAAAGGGACCCATCTCAAACAAGGCATGGAAGGTGAGGCCTGACACTGGAATTGTCCTCTTACCTCGACATACTGTGTGTGCCAGCACCGCCCCCCACACCACACCACACCACACCACACACCACACCACACACACTACATACACCACAGCACACCACACACACTGCACACACCACAGCACACACACCACCCCCCAAACACCACACACCACACCACACACACCACACCACACACCACACCACACACACCACACACCACACCACACACACCACACACCACACACACACCACACACACCTCACCCCCCTACACACACCACACACACACCACACACCTCACCACACACACACCACACACACCACCACCACACACACATACCACACACACCACACACACTACGCACACCACAGCACACACACCACCCCCCAAACACCACACACCACACCACACACACCACACCACACACACCACACCACACACACACACACCACACACACACACCACACACACCTCACCCCTCCCACACACACCACACACACCACACACCTCACCACACACACACACCACACACACACACACACAGCCACCACACACACATACCACACACACCACACACACACACACACACACACACCACATATAAAAATTCAGTAGAAGGTAGAGGCTTCAGCCTTTGTCATAATTCACTTCAGCAATTATGTCCCTATTCCCTCTTGTCTGCAGAAGGTCTGATACACAGTGCTTTACAAGGACGTGTGAAATTAGCTGTTACAAATGTGCTAAAGTCAGAGATTTTCACCAGTTATCTTGAAAGATATTTGTATGCCACTATGACATCATCTCCTGCTTGAAAACCAGGGCGCTTCAAGAAGTGTATAAAACATGGAAATAAAATAAAAATTTCTGTTTTTCTAATATTAAAAAAAATCTGTAATTTTCCAGAAAAGAAATCTGAAAGGCCTCAGTGGTTCAGCTTGAGGAAGGGCTTTATCTTTCACTCAGGGTTAGTGAGACAGCAGCTGGCAGGAGCGGGGCTCATCAATGGCCCGGATCTCTGGTGAATCATGAGCCACGCTGATCAGTTAAACCTGTGTCTCAGCCCGCTACAGTGTCTCACCTGGTACTAAGCCTGCATCTCAGCCCGCTACAGTGTCTTATGTGGTACTAAGCCTGTGTCTCAGCTTTCTACAGTATCTTACATGGTATTAAGCCTGCGTCTCAGCCCGCTACAGTGTCTTACATGGGACTAAGCCTGCGTCTCAGCCTGCTACAGTGTCTTACATGGGACTGCTGAAGGTTGGCAACATTGTTGGGCAGAGCTGGTGCAGAAAATGGATATAGAACACCAACATACATACTTCTCTAAACTGCGGGTGCCATAGCAACAAGATCAACACAACAAAGTTCTGTGTCAAAACTGAGAACCTCAAGTTATAAAAGCTGGGAAGCAGAATGTCTCAAATTTCAATTTTTTATATGTGTGTCTATATAAGAAGTCATCCTGAGAATTGAACAGAAGTCAAATCTTCATAAAATTCAGGGATTAATTTTCATGCTGTGGAATTTTCCACTTGTGGTATCATTTCAGCATTAAAATATGTGAATTAAGTTGTTTTTGGAGTTTAGATTTTCTCTTGGCCTTATACATTCATGGGAAGCCATCATTAGATTTCCAAGATCCTCAGCAAGACTTCGACTCCAGAATGTGAAGGACCACTGTTATCCCACATTTAATTTACAGGCTAAATATGTCACAGCGTCTGTGGATATTAGCCATATTTCCGCTAGAGGCAAGAAGGATTGGGTCAGTCTCTTACTCTTGAACAGGTGATGAAGTTCCACATGCAGGTCAACCCTCCTCCCCTCCTTCTGCACTTCCCATTCAGGTCACGATGCTCTCAGAAGTTCATTGCTAACTCTCCCTGGTGTGGCTTCCTAGGCTTTATTTTAACGCCCCAAGAAACAAAGAGCTGTATCTTCAGCTTGCCTTGGTGTGGTGTTCCACCATCACATTCAAGTCTTGCAGAACAGCCTCTTGCTTGTCCTTTGAAATAAGCGTTGTGGCTTCTATTTTATGAACAAGCAAACAGCCTCATACCACATCTGTCTACTATTCTGACGCCGCTTCAGGACCTGAACACGATATTCTAATGTCAATGTTTACGTAATCTCTGTATAGTACATGCAGTTCTGTAATTTTCCTTGACTCATTAGGTCTTGAAGTCTCTGAACAGAAAGAAGGCGGGGAGAAGAAGGAGGAGAAGATACAGAAGGAAGGGGGCAGAGGGGAGGGTGAAGGGTTGCACGGTAGGGGAAAGAAGAGACGACAGGAGGGGAGAGGGCACGGGTGTGGATATTTAATATTGGGATAAGCAGAACTGACCTAAAATCTATTTAAAACATTTTGCTGCAAAACTGATGTCCTCACTAATAGTTTTAAGAAGGAATTCTTGTAATTAGTGTGTTCAAAAGTTCTAGTAAAAGTTTGCAAATCAATTATAAACATTGCTATCTACCTGGAGGTATGCATGTGTGGTAGGTAGCAGAACTGTACATGTATGACAAAGTAGAAAGTAAGTGTCCATTGTTTAACATACAGAGATCACTAAGTAAAGGAATAACCAAGAAATGTATACACTTCAGGGACAGATGCAAGCTAGCATACATGTGAGACTTTGGGGAAATCTCCACTCCTTTGTGCTTAAGTTCCTTTGATAGTGTTTATATTATAAGCACAGAAACAACAGTAGGAAGAGGTGCTTCCAATAAAGTCAGTCTTCTTCAGGAATGTGGCCCCCGACAGTCTATCCCTGGTCCAGCAGGTGGCACATACTGGCAGCACTAGGTGGCCTTGCTGAGTTCAAAAAGGGCAGGAAATTAGGAGAGGAGCATGGCAGGAGGATAGGGGAGGGAGTTGGGAGTGAGGGAATGGGAAGTAAGTATGATCAAAATCCATTCCACGAATGGATGGAGTTCTTAAGGGAACACTCTGCCCAGCCTGTGAGGCTTAGCATAAGGAAGACCAGTTTCTCACTAAGGCTGAAGTCCTCTTATTCAGCTGTGTCTCAGGCACTGCCTTGTCTCTCACAGCGAGGGTAAACTTCCTGAGATGTCATGGGGCGCATTCCTTAGCACCCACCAGACAGCACGCTGTATCTACTTACAACACCCTTCTTAATGAAGTAGGAAATGCAGAGTCCAAGACTAAGAATGGCTGCATGGGGATGTAGAAACCAACAGGTCCACATGAAGACGAGTCCCTTTTGTGTGTGTGCAAGTTTATGCTGCTTCTGGTGGTATTGAGAACATAACAACTCTGTCCTTTCCAAGAATGAGGGGACACAATGGGGCCTGGAACAGGAGGAGTTCAAGCATACAAGGCGCAGTTGTTTAACATGGAAATAGACAACTGTCCACTCCTATAGGTGACCGCGTCTAGCCAAGAGAGAAAGGCATCCTGGTTTCCCCTGCATGGCCCAACCTCCTTTGAAGCCCTTTGGCATCTCTTCCTTCTCCACCTCACAGTCCTGTTCCTCTTCTCCCCTGTGCCATCCCCAGTCAACACCTTCAGTCTCTGCCATCGCACGAACCTCAGAGCATAAAATGACATCTGTAGAACTTGCCTTCTGTATCTACATTGTTGCTCCCCAAATAATTTCCATCAAAAGCACTCATCTGATAGTAATTCTAAGCATCAACTTTGAAGACAGGGTCTCCAGTACAATCCTGATTGATTTTGTGTGTGTACTTGAGGTACTCCTTACCGGGATTGTCGCCATACTCTCGAGCAAAGTCACATCCATCTATCTCCCAAGAGTGTGCCCTGCAGAGAGTACTGAGGAAAACCAGGGAACGGGTGCTGAAAATGAGCAGCTTTTTCAAAAACACTCAAGTGCCGCCAGCCAGTCAGCTTCACAGATCAAAGCAACTAATTGAACCTTAAATGGAGACCTGAGAATCTGTGGCATTGCATGAACTAGAGCCATAAGGAAGATTTCTTTTGTATTCAGAAGTTGACACACAATCACCATCCCACACACACAATGCACTCTCTCTCCCCCTCCTTCCTTCTCTCTCTTTTTCTCTCTCTCAAATGTGTGCACGTGTGTGTGCTTGCACGCGTGAGTGCATGTGCACATACACACGCACAACAAGCACACACACACACACAGAGCTTCTAACACAATGGAATCAGTTCTCCCTCTGAGAGTAGTGGCTCAGCTGCATGGATAGTTACCTTACAAAGAAATAAGAGTACTGAGCCAGCCCACAGGCAATGAGGCACCAGGGTGTGGAGGAATAGGATTTGAGCAATTAGGAGTGGGAAAATGTTATAGATTTAAAACCAGCCTGTCTCCTTTCTCCAGAGCACTTTAAAGTTTATCAGCAAAACTATCTCTCTGCCCATTCCTTCACATAGCAGTTACAGCAATTTCTTAATCCCAGGAGGATGCTGGTATTTTCGAAGGCAGTAAAACCGGTTCTAGAATTATGTTGTAGGCTTGCAGAACACTTTTTACTCAGCCTTCCTAACAATGCCATCTCGAGAATTTCCTACTTTGGAGATGGTATCATATCCCACATATGTGACATAATTAAAGAGGCAGGGATTTTAAATACAATTGGTTTCTGTTGGAGACAAAAGGTAGCCACAGACGTAGGCTTGTTCCACTTCTTTCTGTCGGTATTAAAGCCATAAAGTTCTGAGGGGGTGGGGAAGAAATATGATCTTGCATCTGAATAGGGACAAATCAATCTGGTGGTTTCTCTAAGCAAGAGGTAAGGAGACAACTCAGAAACCTGTTTCATGGGATCGTGGTGAGATAGATCAGGGCAATTTAATTGGTACGGAGATAGGAACGGTTGCACAAAATTATCCCCCTGGGGTTGGTTTGCTGCTGCGATATTGCAGATTTATACCTAGTTCAGTAAAGCTTCCTGAAAAGACCCATTTCTACCCGGAACACAAAACCTAAAAGGAACGCACAATGAGGAAACTTGGTACACACTTGCCGTTTGAGGCTGAAAAACTGCGGAGGAGGGGGCAGCCCTTGCTAATTGGATGCAAATTCTGCAAACTCTTCATGTTAGGATCCCATTTCAGTCAGCTACCAAAATGCATGACTGCCTAAAAAGAAAAGAGGAAGGAGGCTGTAAAGGCTTTGTGCACTCTTGGGGAGTCCATGCTTCTGTGAAGGTGAGCTGAGTCTGTCTGCCAGGAAGAGATCAGCAGAGACTGGGGAGGGAAGTGGGAGGAAAGGAAGTCCAGCTCACTATTACAGGCTCTGCCAGTCACGTTTCTGTTCCTTCCCAGGACATCCTACATGGTGGATGCCGGCAGTAAGCAGCAAGGTGATAGAAAGGGGGTTGCCAAGCATGACTAATGTCCCTGCTCTTTAATTGTCCCAAAATGAAACGTGTCACTATACCAGCGCTAGAAACTTTGCAAAAGAATCCTAAAAATGTGTCAGGAAAGGAAACATTTTCATGAAGTATTATTTACATGGCAATTGCAGAAACTTTTTATCCGGGTCCAACACGTTGGTTACCTGCATGTTGGAAACCTGGCAGCGTTTCTCCACACAGGGAAACAATTGCTTGCCATTCTGCATCTCATCTGACCCTCAACAGTTTGCTGAGGTATGGGATTATGCCCTTACCTATAAGGGATAACGAGGAAGGCAGTCAGCTTGTCCAGGCCAGCATGAAAAAGGGTCGCAGCTAGGTCCAAGGCTTCCCAAGACCAGGGTCTCTGTAAAAGGTGATTTAAGTAGCACTTTTCAATTATCTATGTACCTAGGATGAAGGGCATTCCTTAACATTTATGCTTTTGTAATGATGCCTTTAAAAAGAATAAGAAAAAATGAAATAAAATACCAATAATATATACAATAGGAATTCAAGAGACATTAGGGTTGGACTTGAAAGATGAGCTTATCCCTTATCCCTTGTGTTTGTCATAAAAGCAGAAGCTTGTGGGGTGAGGTGATCGCTTAGAGTGTGAGAGCATTTGCTGTGTGCCTGAGTGGGAATCCCTGGTCCCATAGAAAGCCAGAAACGGTTGCAAGTACCTATAATCCCAGCATTAGGGGACATAAAGCTCCCAGGAGCTCACTGGTCAACCAGAAAAGAAAAAACTTCAAGTTCGTTGAGAGACCTCATTAAAAAAAAAAAAAATCCTAAGAAAGGGTTGTTTACTAGACTAACCAGAATTATCATCTTTATGCATGAAATTATTTAACGACATACACATACTGATTTGCTATCTGCATATCCCCATGGGCTTTGCATCTTAGTTTTAGCTGGGTGTTTATCTTCTTAATGCTCTTGTTTTAGTTGTTTGGCACCTGACTGTCCCTTATGTGTGTCTTCAGCGAGTGTTTTCCTTGTACTTACAGTTTCTCTTTTCATTTTCTTGAAAACTATACATTTTAATTTTAACACATTACTTATTTTCTTTGTTATTGATCTTATCTTCGGTGTCATATCAATAAAGCAAGGTCATCTAGATTTCCACCTGCATTACATCTTAGCATTTTGGTATTTAGGTCTATGATATGTTGTGTGCTAATGTTTATGAAAACAATAAGTGTATGTCTAGATTTTTGTTATTTTTACATATAGATGTCAATTGGTTCTGGCATTATTTGTTAAAAAGATGATTGTTCCTCTTTTATATTTTTATTGTCATTTTTAATTTTAATTAAAATACAATTGCATCATTCCCTCCTTCTCTTCAACAATCCCCTTTCAAATTCATGGCCTCTTTTCTTTTACTTTATAAATTTATTTATTTTACATACCAACCACAGTCTCCCCTCCCTCCTCTTCCCCTGTTCCCTTCCCCATTTTTCCATANAACTATTCACTGGGTCTGCTTAGTGTATATTATTTCAGGGCTTACTACCCTGTACTGGGTAACTAATTAGTGGGTTCATCCCCAGGAAAGACTAATTGTACCATTAATTGCCTGTAGTTCTTTTACCCAGGGACGAGGCCCCGGGAGATATCCCCAGCTATGTTGACATGCCTATTGGTCTTTTCTCAGCCACAGAACAGTAACGAAGACAACGCCATATATTTCATCTCCTACCATCGTTTGAC
>LOEQ01003471.1:10582-24655 GCA_001685075.1 Bramus lutescens
CACACACACACATATATATGTGTGTGTGTGTGTGTGTGTGTGTGTGTGTGTGTGATTTAATATGTTATATTTGAGCATCTGCTCAAAATTACTGAGTCAGTCACCCATTTGGAAGACTAAATGCTGGAGTTTTTTATGTTTTGTTTTGTTTAAAACCACACAGAAGCAAGGAAGGCTAGGGTGTATGCAAGCAACTGAAAAAAATAATACACAATAAAAGACAAGCCTTTGCATAATAATCTTATATGTTCTTTTTTCCTTTGCTAAATACTATCCCTTCATTCTGTGATATGAATTGCAAATCTTAGAGTCTCTCCAGTTTCTCCATCCATCCAACTTCATCCTTCTCCGAATATTCAATCAGTCCTCTATGGGTTCCTTTATTTCATAAACATAAACATGTTTGAATTTCTCTTAAGCCCAAATCAGCTTGTGTTTCTCATACAACGTAAAACTAATTTCTTCAATTATAACTGATACTACTCTCATCTAATTTTTATCTTAATGAATTGATGAACCTGTCTCTCTAGCCATGCCCTGCTCCAATATATCCATCACACAAATGCTATAATAAATTATAAAGCATAAAAGTATATGTAATACCTGTGCTTAGAACTCTTTAATGTGAAACATATTCCCCCAGTGGGTTTGAAATGCTGACTTTCAAGTTCATGGAACTTGGAGCCTTGTATATTTTTATCTGTGTCTTAGATATTTCCTGATACTGCTCTAGTGGTCATTCCTTCAATTTCTCAAGGACTCAAAATTCTTCAGTATCCTTACTAGATTCTATGTATTTCTCATTTTCGATGGTTTTCTACTACTATCTTCTATACATTCTCTTTCTCTACCTAAAGGATACTTTCCTTATGTATTCTTGAGTAAAATAAACCACTCTCTTCTCAGGCACATGATTCTTACTTTAACACTGTTCATAGAAAGCATACTTCCTTGCCTGATTAAATATAAGGAACAGACCCCAGGGGGGTAGAGATTTCCTAAGGAAAATGATATCTCATTCTTTCATTCACTTCTCCATGTGATGACAACACAAAGGGGGGTGTTTCCAAGGTGCTCCTTGGTATATTTTTCTGAAATCTCTCCCCTTCCATCAGTATAGTGAAGTTTGAACAGAAGCAATGCTCACGTGAGAGAAACCTGNCTGCCACAAGGGGCTGGCGAAATGGCTCAGCAGTCAAGGACAGTTGATGCTTTCAGAATGCCTGGGTTTAGTTTCCAGCACCCAAGTTCAGAGCTCACAACCACCTGTAACTCCAACTCCAGAAGATCATATGTCCTCTTCTGGAATCTGTGCACAACTGTACATATATGTTTATACACACAGAGACATATGCACATACACACATAGAAAAATAAAACAAATGGTTAAGAAAGATAAATTGGCTCCTCTAATTTCATGGTTGTTTCCCACTGTCTAGCACTGACACAGGCTGAAGACATGTTCTAAAATGGAAAGCAAATAACTGAGCACACAGAGATAGCAAGTTGTGGCTAAGGCTTCCAAACACTCTTTTAAATGTGATTTAAAACTATGTTTATTCCTCCTGAGCCATTAACAATCAATAGGAAAATAAAACTGTTAAGTTCTAGTTAGAAGCTGGCAAATGCTATGACACAAATATCTTCTATGAGGACTCCTCACAGATTATACACAGAATTCCCAGAGTTGCCCAGCTAACAAACGGATATAGCATGGCAACTGGCAAAGACATCTTTCAAGAAAGTGTCCTGGGGAAGAGCTTCACTCTTTTCTACTCAAGTTTCCTAATCTCCTTCAATCAACATTAGGTAACAGGCAGAAAAACATTAAAATAAATAAAACAGAGTATTTCTCATAGTCTCATTTCTCAAGGCAATAAAGTTAATGATATGTTGCCCATAAAATTTCTCATTTTCTTTTATGTCAGAAATTGGCCATAAATGAAACAATGAAAAAGTTACAGCTTCTTCAAATGTATCTAATCAGATAAAGAACTGTTAATTAATAGGGCTGAAATGAAGGCTTCAAAAGTTCTTCAAACCTCTTGCACAGAATTATAGAGCTGGAAATTCTTTAAACCTTGCACAGAGAATTACAGAGTGGGTAATGAATACTAAATTCAGTTTCATATAGTTACAGGTAAAGGAATCAATTGATGCTTATAAGGAAACATAATTCCCCAAGGGTTCAAAAGAAGAGAAAAGATAAGACAAATAACATATTTCTTGTTTCTCTCTCTGGTAACCTGCCCATGGACCTTCTATAGCTTCTCAATGTTCATGAAAATTACCTGATGATTTTACTCTAGTACCCCATTCATATTAGCCCGGAAGGAAAAGGTTTTGAGAATACACTTAATACTAAATCATAGGTTTTTTCAGCTTGCTAAAGAAGATTGATCCATAGCATAAAAGTGTGAAAGAAATTTTGCAGAAATTAGTGACAGAGGCAAAGGAAACTCACTTATCTTCTGACAGTATGTAATGTGGCAAAGAGAAAAGCAAATGCCTCCTTCCCCAAGTTTACAATACAGATGGAGATAGGAGGCTCTTAAATCTAAGTCAATACTAGGAAGCGGCTCTTTACCATAGCTGTTCTTTGTAAAATTAGCATAACTGGAGATAGGCAGAGGCTGAGGAACACGAAAGAGACCATATCCATTTGCTGGGAAGGTTTACAATTAAACTCCAAAGGTGAGCCTCCTTCCCCCAATGCACTTCCTTCCTTAGTGGAAGCTTAAACCTAGAGATATTTGAATTAAGATTTGAGCACTGCTTAAAGTCCTTAAAAACACAAAAAAAGCTGCACACCTATGGCATTTACTACCATTTACTTATTTAAGAGACACTTATTATGTAGTCCAGACTTGCTTTAAACTTGTTATGGTCCTCTTGATTCAATATCCCAAGTATGGGATTCAACTTTCCAATTAGCAAGCATGCATTACCAAACTTTGTTTTAACATATTGCCTCTTTCAATGATTTCAATATAGTAAGAAGTTAATGAGGCAAATATGGAAACTTGGGTAGTGAAAGTTACAAAACAGGACTATAAGATGGTCCCAGTCATGAAGCAGGTCTCAGTCCCAGAAGGTACTAGGCTACACACTGGTGAGTAGTGTATTATGTATACCCTAAATTATCAAAGCAAATGTATACATAACTTAATGAATATGAATTTACTCCCATATAGCAAAATATATATAATTAGATTCACTAATAAATTTTAGTATTTTTATTAAAATTTGAACTAATTCTACTACTACCAACACTTAATAGTAAATTAAAATTATTACTCCACTATTAGAGATTAAGTAACCATTATTATGTCAGATTCTTAAAGATAATTACTATTTACCTGTCCTCTGTGTGTACGTATTGACTTTATTTCATAAAGTACAGAAAGAGGAACAAAAGACTGATATATGTAGAATGAGTGCTTCATTCACTACTAGTTAAGTATTATCTTGAGAATAATGTATGTCTCATCTACAAATTGGGGTAAAAATATCTGTTTAATCACTAAAATTGAGTTAAAAATTTAGAAGTGGTTCATAAAACAAGTTCGCACTACACAAATTATATTTTCTTGATCATAATCATTACCACTTTAATTTTAGCACTTTCTATGGCAGATTACCTTATTGTCAACTTCAAACATACATTTCAATCCTAACTTCCATCCCCATTGCTTGTCCTCTAGTCTAAGATATAATTCTTTACGTTGCAGAGTTCCAACACTGGCCTCACATGTTACTTTTGCTGCATTGTTAGTGCCATTGTAAATCAGATCACATCTATTTCCTATTGTGCTTATGATTATTTAGAGTCATTGTTGTGGTCCAGAAAGTCACAGGCTATCTGGTCTGTTTCTTACATTCTCATCCACCAGCTTTTTATACCTTAACTCTTGTCAGATATTCATTGCTTGTTTTTGAACATGTCAAAGTCGTAACTCTCAAGGTTTTTGTGTTGACTACATCCTCTTTAATAGCTTCACAAAGATAGTTCCTCTTCCCCTACTTAAGGAGCTATTCTTTATCCCTTACCTTTAATTATGGCATTATCCCTAAAGAATGTGGGAAAAGACTTGAGCATGTTTAGTATTATATCTCCACTTGTCACTCTTTAATAATGCAAATCATTTAGTCACTATATACCATTTGATTATAAATCTAAATACTGCAACCTTGCTTGTATTTCTAGAAGTCATTCTGTCTGTTTACACTCTCATCTTCCAACCCTTTGAAAAACAACACACTGAATCAGGTAACCCCAAGTGCTTGGTGAAACTACAGTTAAAGATTCTTCCTTTGTCATGGAAATAACTCTATCAACAGGAGGTTTAACACCAGAATATCCACACAGACTCACCAGGTCTCCTTTCCTGCCTTAAAATTTACTTGACCCAGACTTTAAACAACAGAGCAAAATATACCAGGAGCATCTGCCAAAAGTCTCTGATCACCACTGAGCATAGTTTCAGAACCCCTGAGAGCTTCCTTTAATAAGTCACATTCCACTTTTGAGAAAATATTCACGTGAGTCTTAACTTGAAAGTTTTAAAGCATTAAAGTTTTAGCTACTAAATTATAAAAATTTTTCAGAATTGATTTTTAATCTTCTATCACCTTTCTTGTTATCTGTCCTTAAAAAGTAACTCATTCCTCTTTCTGGACCACACTAGCTCCTCCCTAGTTTAAATTTGTTTTTAATATAAAATACAGTCAATATTCATCTTAGGTCAATAAATCTTCCAAGTCTCCTGTAAGAATTTAATCTTAGTAAAAATTTGGTTTAGAAGCTCATCAAAAGTAGCAATTTACAACTTGTTACACTTTTTAAAATTCCAGGATTAGAAATAGCAACCCACAAAACCCAATCTGACCATTAATTTCAGTTTGTAGCCTGTCTAAGATTTTATCACTCTAATATTCTTGCACTTTCCAGTATGAAGATGATATCTTGAGCATGCAAATTTCCCAACATGTCAGTCATAGCATTACACATGCCTGAGTCAACAGTAGGAAGCATGATATGGGAAAAACATGAATTAGGAGTATAAGTATGATCTATCTAACCTCTTGAAGATTCAGGGCTAACAGGGTTTATAATAAATTCTTACAGAGATATTATTAGGCTCAAATGATTGTCATACTCCTGTAAACTATATAAAGTTTAGCTCAATATGGTAGCATATTACAATGATGACACCCAAGGCTGGTTGTGTTTAGTTAGTAGTGGGAGAGAAATTGTTCTTAAGCAGGGGTAAAAGAATCTGGTTCCTAGCCATAGCTCTGCAGGTCATCAGTTGTTTATTTGCACTGGCCACTCCCTTCTCCCAAGTCCACTGGTCTGTACTACAGAGAGGTAGTTGAGTTATTTCCTGCTGGTGTAACATTAGAGAGCAAACGCTCTTTGAAAGCATAGGCCTTTATATTTTACCTCTGCATCTTCACTGCCTAGTAGATAGCATATAATAATTGTTCCATCAATAAATTTTAACTGAAAAGAATTTAGGACTATAGAAGAAAGAGATAAAGAGGTGGAATTATTTCAGTATTTGTTAAGGGGTGATCAATAAGACTTGATGTCAATGATAACAGAAAGGGAAGATAAAGAAGTTGAGCGCATTCCAAAGGAAATAGGGGCCATCTGACTGGACTCCAGAAAGGCGGACTGTAAGTGAATGTTTGGGCTTGAATATAAGCATCCCCAAGATGTCACGGGTAAAAGAATGCACTGTGTAGAACTGTGACTTTGTGAAGTGAGTGAATCAAGAGAACTCTGACCTAAGCAGTGCATTTATCCATTGAGGATCCTGTCAATAATGTGACAGCCTATTAGGAAGGGATAGAAATTAGGAAGTGAGGTCTACTTGAGGAGGTATATTCACTGGGGATGGATATTTAAAGTGTATGCCTCTTTTACAATCCTTGTCNTGTGTAGAACTGTGACTTTGTGAAGTGAGTGAATCAAGAGAACTCTGACCTAAGCAGTGCATTTATCCATTGAGGATCCTGTCAATAATGTGACAGCCTATTAGGAAGGGATAGAAATTAGGAAGTGAGGTCTACTTGAGGAGGTATATTCACTGGGGATGGATATTTAAAGTGTATGCCTCTTTTACAATCCTTGTCCCCATCTCTATGTTTCTTGACTACTGTGAAACAAGAAGCTATGTTCTGTCATGCCCTCTGCCAGAAAGTAGTACCGCTTTACTACCTGGTCGAGAAACAATGATCAGTGTGGATGCCCAAAATGTGACTCTAAGTTCTGCCTTTTCTGATGGTCAGAGACTTTGGAGGTTGCCCAAAATGGTTGACAAGCATAATTACACGTCCCAATTCAGGATGTGATTGCTTGGTTCTTTTGACATCAAGATAGCTCCATTCAGTCCTGGTAGATGGTCAGGATATGCAAATGTACTTCTGCTCCTTCTTTTGTAACTATGAAGTCACCTGGGGCGGCCTTCAGCATAAGTGACCTAGAGCAGTTTCACTACCTAGACAACAGAATGTTAATGATTTGATGTCTCAGACTGAAAAAGCCATTGACTGTGTGAGTTATCCTTCCTATCATGTTAATAAAGTCTTTTATTATCTTCTCCACCCTCCCCCTGCTTTTCACTGGGTATAGAAGCTATGAAACACCCCCACCCTTCCTCCTCCCCTTGATATTGAGTATAAAAGCTGTGGAAAAATAAATGTGCAGGTGATTTCAGGATTTCAGTCACTGAAACGCCGTCCCGATACTTTCTATGGTTTCTGTTTTGTTATTTTTTATGCATCTTTATATTCTTTACTTATATTTCTAAAATTCACATGCCCCTACCCTAGTAAGAAGTATTTTTGTTGAGGACATCAACAGTCAGACAGCATGACTGGAACCTATCAAACGATGGGCCACAATAAGTTCTTCCTCCCTCGTACTTTTAAAAGCATTTTTGTTATACAAGGACATGCTAAAAACATAGTGAATAAATAAAACTGCTTTCATATCCTAGGGAATATTAACTTGTAGAATTTGGGTTATTTAACATGGAAAAGAGAAGTCTCCAAGAATACCTGTAACAGCTCTTTAATCAATTAATCGCATAAAGTTTGTATTAAAAGTATTAAAAACTAGCTAGGCAGTGATGGCACATGCCTTTAATCCCAGCACTTGGGAGGCAGAGGCAGGCAGATCTATATGAGTTCAATTCCAATCTGGTCTACAGAGTGAGTTCCAGGCCTGGACAGTCATGGCTGTTACACAGAGAAACCCTGTCTCAAACAAACAAACAAACATACAAAAAGTATTAAAAAACTATTTTATATCACAATAAAAAACCCAGGTTTTTGTGTAGTTACAGAGTTAGATACGTGAAAGTTATCAGTTTGGCTATTTTGGTTCTCACTGTGAAAAAAAAAACCCAGGAAACAACTCATATGTAAGAATTAAAATTTCTAAAACTAAAAGACTCATAATTAGTCAAAAGTACCAGTGATATCTCAGCTCTGGATGGGTTATCACTATTAGCTTTCCCAAAGTCGAGAGGGGGTGGAAGAATGTGAAAGCAGGTGGATAAGGAGGAAGGCTGTGAAACACTGCCCTCTGAACATAGCATGACTGCTTCATGCATCAGTCCACAACATCCATGTAATATGCACAGGATCAAGTCAGTCAAAATTACACCATACATGGAGAAAAGTGCCCAAACCCTCACACTGATGAGCCTACTGGCAGTTGATGGTTGTTGGCTGGAGGAAAGCCACACTCCTTTGGAGACGGATGTGGGTAACAGCAGGTTTCCCATTTCCCAGTGGATGGCCCCATACCCATGAGCATATGGGTTGCACTAATCAGGTTATTAACAATAGTAATTTTTTATAATTATTTACTTATTTATTATGTATACAACATTCTGTCTGTATATATGCCTGAAGGCCAGAATAGGGCACCAGACCACATTACAGATGGTTGTGAGCCACCATGTAGTTGCTGGGAATTGAACTCAGGACCTTTGGAAAAATAGGAAATGCTCTTAACCACTGAGCCATCTTCCAGCCCCAACAATAGTAATTTTTTAATGGACTGTTAAGATGGGCGTGAAAAAAAATAGTGACAGTTGGAGGGGGTAGTGGTAGATGAGCATGATCAAAACAAATTGAATAAATGTACAAAATTTTCAAAGAAAAAAACAATTATTTTTTTAAAGTGTAATAGATGGAGCTAGAGATGATTAAGCAGATAAGAGTACTTCATGCTTTCGCCAAGGAACTGAGTTTCATTTCCAGGACCCACATTGTGGGTACAATTATAACTCCAGTACCATGGTATCTAACATTCACTTCTGGCCTCTATGAGCAGTATATGGTGCACATACATATGTGTGGACAAAAATAGTTATACATATAAAATCAAATAATCTGTTCTACAAACTGTATGATTAGAGTGGGCTAGAGGATATTGGGCCTATATCATGTCAGGGACATCTGGGACACAATCTATCCATATTGAGAGTCTTAGGACTATTTGTTGTCTAAGTAATAGTGGGATTTGAAACAGGAATATTCAGAGAAATTCAGGAAAAATAATAGGCAATAGAGAGATTACCAATCCTAATATTATCTTTTAAGTGATATAAATTGAAAAAAACAGTTATCCTAGTTCACTGTAGGAATTAAAAAGAATGGATCCTAATATTCTCTAAGACTCTACCATGTGTTAGGCCCTTCATACTTCCTAAATTGAAAAATATATACAGGAGGTAAGTCTAGTCAATTTCGTAGATGAAGAAAAAGATGTGCAGTGTTCCTATTTATAGAAGCTACAAAGGGACGATTTACCCGCAAGATGACTTGACTCCAGTCCATTCTTGACACTTATGCTGATTCCCAACCTTGTGAAAAACACACTTTTTTTTTTATTAACAGAGAAAGTCTTGGTTTGTACTTCTTCACACAAGAATTTCAGGTTTAAAAGATCAATTATATGACCAACTAAATTTCTATTTGAACTGAAAAAATGTAGGACACGATTCATTTTCTTTCAAATAATATTGGGGAGCCAGGAGCTTAGTAACTGAAGTTTCCTTTTATTACCCATAAATCTCAAGGGAAAATGATTCCCTTTTAAGATTAAACAAGAAAAGGGAAAAAAGCGGGGGGAATATTTGTTCTCCGTGCTAACTTCTGAGGCTTTCTCTCACACACAGGTAAAGCAAAAAGAAAGGTATTAGTCTGAAAAGAAAATGAGTAAATAAACTTGGAAAATTATTCTTCATGACTTAATTTTTAGACAAGATGCAAGGAAAAGTGGGCTTCTTATCAAAGACACCAAGTACAGAAGACTCTGAAGGGTTAGAATTGGATCCACATTTCAAATGAGCACACTGGTATACATAACATCTGCATCACTCATTGAATAATCAAATAATTTAAGTTTCCTATTTTGTGCTGAATCATACCCAGATAAAGCATCTTCCCAAGGATAAAGGCTGTGTTAGTCCAATACTTTGCTAAACAATCAGCACCTGGCACAGAGCCTGCTATATAATAAGTTCACAATAGCACAGGTTGTATGAATATAAGCGAATATAAAGTTGCCTAAAAGACACTCCTAAATATCCCTCTGAAATAGAGAAGAACAAACAAAATCAGAGAATATGATGCCAATATAACAAGTAGACCACAGGGTTCTGTAGACCTAAGGAAACTAACACAGACAGAAAGGTGTGATCATGGGAACTTCCCCAAAGAGTTGAGGCCTGGACTGAACTCTGAAATAGCATCTGACACTATATATTCTAACTTGATTATAATTACAGCCCAATGAGTAGAGATTGTCAGTACATTACAGAAATAAGTAGGTCTCAGTGAGAGTAAACAGCTTTCCAAGATTATGATATGCTCTCATTAATTTACATATGATTATTTAACTATAAGGAAACCAGAGGATGAAGGTTAGGGTCAGTGGGAAATTTTAAATACAAGGGAAAGACTTTTTGATATTTGGGGGAAAAGGAAGAGATTTGAAGTCTGGAAGTAACTTGCTTTAACTACGGAAAACAAACTAATGCAAGAACAGAATATAGGAAGCTCTAAGAGAAAGGGGCAACATGACTTTAATAAACTATCAGTACATTCTTCTATTCCACAAGCAGATATCTATTTAGAACTCACTATATTTTAGGTACTAGAAGCACACAAATGAAATAAGACACATCTGATTTTAAAAACCTCAAAGTTTGATATGGAATACAGATATCTATTTGCAGAAAATTTAAAAAAGAGAAGACAAAGAGCTGACACACTATTCAGAATAGAAAAAAAATAATTTATCTGTGTGGCAATTCATTGGCCTGAATAGAAAAGGTCAGGTATGTCAGTGAGTAAGGACATGGAAGAGAAGTAGTGGGTTCATGGGAGAAAGACCACACCTAACTGAAGTTTGTATAACACCTGTTCTATCAACTATCAACTTCTATAATTCTGCAAGTTAATCCAAGACCAGGTAATAGAAATGTTTATAATAAAGATTTTTCAATATATGTAAAACTGAAAATGAAAAACATTCATAACATGTACAGATCCATGCCTGCCTCCCACAAAGGGAAAATGAAATTTTAAACCAGTCCAAACTTCCTTAGACAAAGCAGAGAATTTGACTATTGGGTGATGTAGGAGGGTCATCTGCTATTTGTTACTTTCATTGGTTAATAAAGAAACTGCCTTGGCCTTTTGATAGGCCAGCCCTTAGGNCTTAAATGAATACAATTTGTGTGTTGTTATTTCAGGGTATAAGCTAGCCATTCGGGAGCTAGGCGGGATGAAAAGCAGGCCTGTGCCTCATCACTACAATTGGGCTTCAAACAAGGTAGTAAAACTGTAAAGGCATTTTGAGAAAATATCCCTTTTCCATATTTTCATGCAGTGATACAGCAACTGCCTAGGTCTAAATGACTCCCTTCCACATTCTTGTATACACACACACACACACACACACACACACACACACCACAGAATGATTCTAACTTTCATAAAGGATAACTTACCCTTACCTCATTGTTTTATTTTCTGTACTAAGTATCCTTGGGTGGGTCAGCTGCTCTCCAGGAACCTGTGTCTTCAATCACAAAACTATCAGAAAGAGAGCTATTTTACCTGTCTTTGCAAGATGGCTGCAATGCGACTCTCATGATGAAAGGATTAATGTATAAGAGAACCTTTTTCTTGAAACAAAATAATTTTATGTATATATATGTATGCCTGCATAACTATATGATCATCAAATATATTCTATAGGCAAAGGGGGTGGTAAGATACCCTGAAACTGGAGTTATAGAGTGCTGTGGACTTTCATGTGAATACTGGAAACCAAACCCAGGTCCTTGGCAGGAACAGTAGCACTCTAATTCTCTGAAATAAAAATTTTTTTCATATAGTATCCATGACCATGTTTTGCCCTATCCCAATTCCCCACAGATCCTCCAACACTGTATTTTTTTCTTTATCCCATTTAAAGAAAAAAAGCACAGACAGCAGGCAGTGGTGGCATACACCTTTAGTCCAATCACTGAGAAGATAGAGACAGGCAGATGTCTGAGCTCTAAGCCAGCTTGATCTTCAGAGTGAGTTCCTGGAGACCCAGAACTACACAGAGAAATCCTATCTCCAAAAAGCCCTCTCACATATACATAAAATAGAGAAACAAAAACCAAGCAAGCAAACAAACTCAGTAATACCTAAAAAGGAAAGAAGAGAGAGAGAAAGAGAGAGTAAGCAAGAAAGAGAAAAAAGCATGGAGTTTGCTTTGTTTTGGCCATTACCCTTTCCCAATAGATATCAACTGCAAATAGCTCTTTGGTTAGGGATGGGATGTCATATGTCATGTACATTTCACTATAAAGTGCTCTGACCCACTTCTGGCTTGATCTGTTTAAGGTCTTATGCATGCTATCATATTCTCTATGATTCATATGTATATCAGTCCCGTTGTGTCTGAGAGACACCATTTGTTGTGTCCAGTTGTGGGTCTCAATATTAATTCCTATCATCTGCACAAAGAAGCTTCCTTGATTAGTGTTGAGTAATACACTGATCTATGAGCATATGTCATTAGTAATCATTTTATTGTTACGTTTCTTTAGCAAAATAGTACATTTTTCCTTAGTGTATGAACTATCCTCAGGTTCTTGACCACTTTAGCAGTTTCAGAAATGAGTTCCATCAAATGGAGTGGGTCTTAAATATAATAATGATGATGATATGGTTGTTTACACCCATAACATCTGTGCTACTATTGCACCAGCATGTCTTGCAGAAAAGTCACTGGATTTTTGTTGTTGTTGTTGTTTGGTTTTATCTCTGTATTTATAGCTGGGCAATACTGATGATATCCTTATTCCACTAGTATCATGCAGTATGTATTCTATAACCATGATACTAGTCAATAGGAGTAAAGCTTAGACAGTTGTGTGGCATGGGCAGTTGGTGAGATCACTAACAGTGGAACCAATATTTATCACTAGTCCATGAATTGGCTCTTTCAAGCCCATTCCCTAAGGAAGGATATCTTCCTCAACATAGATACAGGGGTGAGGACCTTGGTCCTGTCTCAAGTGATGTGATAGACTTTGTTGATTCCCCATGGGAGGCTTCACTCTTCTGAGGAGTGATTGGGGTTGGGTGGGGAGAAGGTGGGAGGAGTGGGAGGATGGAAGGGGAGAGAGATGGAATGGGGATTGGTATGTAAAATAAGATTTAAAAAAAAAGAAAGAAAAAGTTTCTAGTTGGGCACTAGCTTGACTTCGCCATGTTTGAAGATGTAAGTGCTATCTTCAGCAACAGGGCCTTTCTACCAGGTTGTAGAGAGCAACCATTAGCCTTGACAATAAATAGCCTTTGCTGTTCATGAGGTTCTAAGGCACCACTTCAGCCAATGATTCAACAAGATGCTGCCCATTCCTGGAACTAGTTTTACTTGGTGTCATAAGATGTTTAGCTGGGAGGATTTTCTCCCCCATTATATGGTGATTCCATTTAGATCCCTTTCCTATACATATATATTTTAGGAAGCTTCTACACTAGTAGGTTTTATATGGTTTTTCAAAAGGTCTTTAGTGTTAGTTATCACTCCCCATATTCCCTTCTTTAGCTTTCTCTTCCATTCCTTACATTTAATCCTTCTAGTCTTGTTTAATCTTTGTCTCTCTATAACACTATATCAGTAAACTCTTTTAACCCCTGAGCTGTCTCTCCGATGTGTAATGTGCCTTTCCCTATCAAAATATGTGAACAGCATTTACAAATTCCCAGTGCCTTGTGCACTAAGACTACTCAGTGACATTTTTAGTGATTACAAACATTCATTATTTTAGCTTTTCATAAAATTGATGAAAAGAGTATATCAGCTTGATCCAGATGTCACATTTCTAGAGCACACTTAACTAAAAACTAAATTAAATGGAACCAACGTACAAAGCAATGCTTTGATAATAAAGCACATTTGTATAACCTATGAATTATTGTTTATAATTGAAACAAATAATTTTTCTATAAATCAAAGCCTTGACAGCTGTGGATATTTCGCATTTATTCCTTTTCAAAATACTAAATTACAGTGAATAAAAAATGATCTCTTTAAAAGGAGAACACATTAAAAGATAAGATCCTTAAGGGACAATGACTGTTGAATCAAATAGTTTAGTAATGATTCTCAGCCTTCCTATGCTATGACTCTTTAATATACAGTTCCTCATGTGGTGGTTACTATCAACTATAAAATTATTTTATTGCTACTTCATAACTGCAATTTTGCTACTGTTATATAAATCATAATGTAAATATCTGATATGCAGGATATCTGAGAAGTGACCACTGTGAGGTCATGACCCATAGTTTGACAACTGCTGACTTAGATAAAAGCCAAGGGACTTGAGATGATTCTCGTTGTCGTGACCACCCTAGACCAGCAAGGAATGACGCAACACCGGAGCTCTTCTTGTCAGCGGTTTATTCAGAACCTTTTTACAGCAATGGTGTCTCTCTCCGGGCAAGCCTCTCCCAGCCCTTAAATAGGCCAAGGCT
>LOEQ01003471.1:83888-94038 GCA_001685075.1 Bramus lutescens
CTATCTATCTATCTATCTATCTATCTATCTATCTATCTATCTATCTCAATCATCATTAGCCATACTGATGAACAGGCCTATATGAGCACCTTTTAAATAATATGTATTGCTATTAAGCTAAACATGGGTTCATGGTGTTCCTTTAACTCATTATGAAATGATCGAGCCAGGCTCTGTACTTTATTTATTGGTAACCTCCTGTTCCAACAGTGAAAAACCTGGTTCCCACAACACATCATTCATTTACTTAATTGTTCAAGTCCAAGCACGGAGTAGTTTCTAAAGTTTTAGCCCATATCCCTGTAGGAAACAAACTGTCATCCAAGGATAGTGCCTTACTCCTTTGCTGTTATGATCCCACAATTGCTATGCCGTCATCTTTTCCTCTCATTTCCTCACTTCCTCCAGCAAGTCTATTTTATATGATCCAATTGTAACTTAATAATATTATTTCAGTGTAGTCTGTGGTCTATCCTGGGATCTTTGACCTCCTACTTGATTTTTAAAATTTTGCACACATTAAGGTTCTCTCTACTTTTCTAGAATTACAGTATTCTAACAAATGATCTAATAACTTAATGTTATAGAATCATATAGAATAGTTTAATCACCACCCAAATCATCTCCCATTCTTTTATTTGCCAAAACTCCTCTGCCCTAAATCTTTGGGAAATAACTACTTGTTCAGTGTCTCTACAGGTTTTCCCTTTTGGAATGTCATCTAAATGGAATAATACAATACGTATGGCCTTTTCAATTTGGCCAAAGCAATTTTAGAGAAGATAAAACGTGTACTCAAATTTCTAACTTCAAAATTTACTACTAATCAAGTGTATGGTGCTGACAAGAGGATGGGTATAATGGAAAGAAGACCCCAGAAAAAGCCTATGTGCTAACTTTAGTTAAAGATATGGTTACCCTATGCAGCTTAACACATGTATGAGAACCTATGTTCAATACCAAGATTCTCTCTCTCTCTCTCTCTCTCTCTCTCTCTCTCTCTCTCACACACACACACACACACAAGCATGTGCACACACACAACAGGTCATAGTGGCACATGCCTGTCACCTTAGAACTCTTGGAAGGTGATGGCAGCAGGATTCAAGACCATCATTGGCTCCACATCAAGTTTGAGTACAACCTAAGCTATGCGTAAAAAGGTAACTCATGTAATGGGGAAGAAATGGTGAATTGATGATAAAGGTCTAGGATCCAGAATGCATAAGACAACACAATGATGCAGCCCAATCACAAATGGACAAAGGATACGTATATATACTTTCTACCCAAGGAAGATCTGTGACTAACCAATAAGCACAACAGATGTTCAACTTCTCTAATCATCATAAAATCACAATCAAAGCCATGTGATGCTCTTTCTATTCACTCAGCTAGAGTAATGAAAAGGAATAATAAGCACTGGGTAGGATGTAGATTAACTAGATTAAATACTGGTCACTGTCAGTGGAAATGTAAATTGATATAGTTGCTCTAGAGACAGAGGGTTCCTTATAAAGTTAAACATAAATCATAATGTAATATAGCAATTCTATTCCTAAGTATATATTCTGAAATAACTGAAAATAGGAGGTTAAAAAACGTTATTTATTAGGGGCTGGAGAGATGGTTCTGCAAGATTGAGAACCTAAGTTTGAAACCCCATTACCTTATAATGCAAAAAACAAAACAAAAAATAAACAAATAAAACCAGATGTGACCAAGTGTGTACCTATAACCCCTGTGTTCTGGGGAAAGAGGTAAGAGGGTCTCTGGGCTTGCTGGCTGCTGCCATAGGTTCAATGAAAGACTCTGTCTTAAGACAGAGCAGGAAACTAAAAGTCCTCTGGCCATGTAGAAACTACACATACATATATCACACAGAAGCTCGTAAATGTTGTATTTATATGAATACTCATATCAGACACCCTTCAAAATAGTCAGAAGGTACAAACAACCCACAAGTCCTTTAGAGGAAGAATGGAGAAGCAAATTGCAATCTACCCAGACAAATGGCTTTTATTGGGGATGCCTGGAGAGCCACTGATCTTCAGTCTGTGCTGGAAGCCCAAGGAGTTTGGGTTCTGATACCAGTGAAGAAACGCATCAGCAGCAAAGCTGGCAACACAGGGTCAATCAACTCACAGAGTAAATGACATCGATTTATCCCCAAGTTCCACATGGTAGAAAGAACAAACCAACTGCAAGTTACTCCCTTATAGCCACATAAGCCCTTTGGCATGGATGCAAGTACACACACACACACACTATATATAAATATATATATATAAATATAATAAATGCACATATTAAAATATTGCAAATTTAAAATATATTAAACATATTTTAAAAATTTAATCCATTCAATTAGGTTTGTAAATTTCAAAATATCATAATAATCTGAAGAAAACAATTATGAGTGAACCTCAGGAGCCTCACCATACCTTTTAGGATACACCTATATTGTTGTATTTTCTGAAAAGGAAAGCCAGTAAGACCCATTTTTAGCCCATATGCTACACATTAAGAAAGGAAACTGCCCAAAGATGATAAAGTTAAATAACAGAAAATACCTGGAAATTATTGCTGTGTGTCCATTGCAGGGACATCTGTCACCTGTTTCTTTTTCAGTTCTCCTTATTTCTTTTTAGGAGGCTGGGGACTGAACCCAGAGTCCCACAAACACCAGCGAATGGTGTACTCCTCAGCTCCATTCCAGCACTTGGTTTCTTTCAGACAGGGTCTCACTAAGACACCAGGCTTGACCTGAACTTCTAATATAGCTAAAGCATGAATTGATCTTTTGATCCTCCTGCCACAGCCTCCTGAGAATCTGGGATTACAAATCTGTACCCCCAGGAACTGCCCAGATTATTGTGAATAAACAAAATAACAACAATCAAATCTATTTGTGTGGAGGGGTGGGGGAATATTTTTTTTTGAAAGAAAAGATATCACTATGTAGTCCTGATTGGCCTGGACCCACTTTGTAGACCAGGTTGGCTTCAGAAACTCAAGTACTGGGGTTATAGGCATGTGTCACTGAAACTGGCTTAAATCTCTATTTTAAAATCTCTTTTCCGTTGGACTTTTCATCATTTTGCAGCTACTCTGTCTCAGGATCTTGGTCCTTCTTGTTGACAGAGGTTTCTGTCCCAAAGAAATACACAAAGGTCTACATTAATTATAAACTGGTTGGGATATTAGCTCAGCCTCCTTATTAACTCTTATAACTTACATTAACCCATAATTCTTGTCTTGTGGCTTGGTACCTTTTATCAGTGAAGCATTCTCATCTTGCTTCCTCTGTGTCTGGATGACAGCTTCAGACTGAACCTTTCCTCTGCCCAGAATTCTCCTGTTCTGGTTGCCCCATCTATACTTCCTGCATGGCTACTGGCCGATCAGTGTCTTATAAAAATACAAGTAACAACTCTTTATAGGGTACAAGACCATTGTCCCACAGCACTTCCTGTTTGTTTGTTTCTTTGTTTTGCTACTAGGGGTATTTCCAAGAGCTTTATCTATAGAAAAGCCTTTATGCTTCCCAGGCTGGCCTCAGACTAACAGTGTGTATCTTCACGCCCTACTTCATCACTAGTCAGCAGGTATAAATGAAAGCTGGTCCCAAGCTCCAGTTTTCCAGGATGGCTTTGGCTCCATGACAAGTCTCTGTCAAAAAAGGGGGGGGGCTAGGATGAGGCTCAGTTGGTAAAATGCTTATCTACCATGTATCATTCAGTCCTTTCAAAGTGTCATTGTTGCCTCTAATTGTGTTGATATGGCCATAATCATTACCTAAATTTATCTTTATTATATAATACTATCTACTTTTTCTAAATATTTTCATTCATGTAATTTTTTATTTCCTTATAATAGTTTTATCTTATATTCTAGTTATTTTGAGATAGAATTTGCCTGTGCCAGATGGGAATTTGTTGTCCTAGATGGTATTACAGGAGTGTTTTACTATCACAGGCACTATTTTTATTTTCAATCTTTCTTATGGGCAAAGAATTTTCACCTTGTTTACTGCTATGTTCCATTGTAAAAAGCACTTCCTGGTACAAGATGGTATCAATATTTATTGATTAATTGACTATTTTTTTTCTCTGAAATTCTCTACATAGAATGATGCTTCAGCCTACTGAGTCTGCAATGATTCACAGAATACAACTAATTTTTTCTTTTGGTCAGAACCTTTGAATTCTATTCCTTCTGCCTGCATGGTTTTGCTGTTGTTGTTGGTGGTGTTCCTCAGTTCTGAAACATAAGGTGCACTCTCTGTGTTGGTATTTTCTAGACACTGGAAATATGAAGTTCAGTAAAACACTGTCTTCTATAACCAGTTCCATTTCACACAGTCAAGACAGATAATGACTAATGTAGTAAACATCCAAAGAAGCTAAAGCATCTACTGGGCAAATATAAGATGATGTAGCTGTTTTCAGAATAAGCATAGCAGTTCCTCAAGCAATTAAACATGGAGTACTAGAAATTTCAGAAATTATAGATATTCATCCAAAAGAAGAGAAATTTTATGTCTTAAAATGTGCTTTAACATTTAGGGCAGCTGTAGAAACAACTCAAACAACCTTTTTGTTGTGCACAGATAAAGTACTGTCTATCCATACAATAGAGCAGTATTTGGTATTGACAAGAAATGAAGCACTTACAGGACTGCATGGATAATCTTCAGAAACGTAAGAAGCCACTGACAAAATCCCATATATTATATGGTACTATTTATGTGAAATGTTCAGAATATGGAAATGTACATATATGTATATGTCTTAGTGGTGTGAGAGGTCCTTATGTCTATGTGTTGATTTTATTGGTTAATGAATAAAGAACTGGCTTGGCCTATAGCAAGGGAGGAGGAAGGCAGAGTTAGAGAGATGCTATGGAGCCATTGCCAGAGATAGATGTAGTGAAACTTTGCTGGTAGGCCATGGATAGATGGAGTGAAACTTTGTTGGTAGGCCATGACCTCGTGGTAATACACAAATGATAAATATGGGTTAAATTAATATTTAAGAGTTATCCAATAAAAAGCTAGAGCTAATGGGCCAAGCAGTGATTTAATTAATATGGTTTCTGTGTGGTTATTTGGGTTCTGGGTGGCTGGGACGAACAAGCGGCCTCCTCCCTACATCTTAGGTGAGGTTTTTATCACTGTTAAGAGACACTATGACCATAGAAACTTTTATAAATGAAAACATTTAATTGAGGTAGCTCCCTTATAGTTTCAGGGGTTCAGGCCATCATCATCATGTCAGGGAGCATGACAGCATGCAGGCAGATGTGATACTAGAGCTGAGCGTCCTACATCTTGACCCAGAGGCAACACGAAGTCAACTAACTGACTGTCACACAGGGTGAAGCCTGAGAAAAGAGACCTCAAAGCCCACTCCACAGTGGCACACTTCCTTCAACAAGGCCGCATCTCCTAATAGTGTCACTCCCTTTGGGAAAGAAAAAAATTAACAAAGTAATGGTTCTTCTGCAATAGAGCCACATAAAAGGTTTGGGGGTAATGAGAAGACCTTTGAAGTTGGATTTGGTATTAGATGTACATGTCTATGGATTCACAAATATCCATAAATAGTGAATTATATTTCAATAAATCTTTTAAAAATAGATAACTGACCAAAACTTGTAAAGAAAATTACATGTCTGCCATCTATAAGCACCTGCCAAGAGCCCATGCTACTTTTCCACTAAAAGATGTCCTGATCTGTTTTCTTACAGGAATCTCTAGGTGCTTATTTATATTAGTGTCACCTACTGTTGTCGGTTCTGCTCCCTACCACACAAAGTGTTCCACGTGCCCATAACAAATATGACAGATTTTGTATTCAAAGAATGTGATGACATAATTAGATTAATATCAAGATAGAAGGGCTTTGTTATGTTTGGGAATAGGAAAAGTTGTAAAAACTTCAAATAGTTGTTTAGTGGAAAATATAAGCATGGGGCATAAAAACAATAGCTGGTGGATGACACAAAGGAGACTGTGCCAGTCAGCTCAAAGTTCCAGTGCATAAGTCCCAGGCATGAAGAGGTCAAAGGAGCTGAATAGGAGCCTATTCTGCTGTTCTAAGTAAGGCCCACTGCGTAAAACTGAAGCTTGCCAATGTCTTCTAAGCAAATTAAATAACAACAAAAAGCTATGAAAGACCTCAAGAAATGTGGAAAGGGACAAAAATAGAAAGTTGTAAATACAAATAATATAGATTATAAAGAAGGGACTGGAGCAATGAGGCCCTAAGTTCATTCCTGAACACCACATAACATGAGAGTGATGGTGTGTGGCCAGTAATCCTAGTACTCAAGAGATAGAAAAAACAAAGATCAGAAGTTCAAAATTATCTCCAGCTCCATATTCAGTTTGATTCCTGCCTATATAGACCCCAGCTGAAATAATAACTAAAAATATATCTAAATTAAAAAAATAAATAAATAAAAAGAAAATTTAGGCAAAGCCCTTTTAGTACAGAAAATATTTTTTTCTTGAGAGTGGTAGGGTAAACCAAATAGGCTTCAGAGTTGTTTTTAACAGAGCTTCTCTGTCACTATCAAGAGTTCTTTTCAGGTTCTGTTAAGCAGTTTTGGTCTACAGTATGCTTTAATTCCTTTAAAATGTCAAGGCATGTCCACCAATTTCAGCAGATATTTGCTTTCTGTTGTGTTGTATTATCATAAACTTTGCATTGTAACAACCAACATCAGGTTTTTCTTGGTAATCTTACAGCACTATGACCACTGTCTTAGAACATCTTTTCATAGGCAGAAAAAGTCAAGCTAGCTCACAAAACCACATTAATAATAGTAGGAAGAAATATCACGAAAGAGCACAAAACAGATCTGTACAGTTTATTGCAATCATGGAGATACAGAATAGCATACATACTTGTTGACCAAGGCAGTATAACCCTAAGAACTGAGTCACTATAACTGATATTTACTGCAGGCTTTATGCATATATGAAAGGGTTTTTCAGAGATCCAAGAGACAGACTCATTCAGCAACATCAGCAGTCTCATTCATGAGTCCACATCCTAGCCACATGTCTTAGTTATTTTCTGTTGCACAGTAAATCACTATGACCATAGCAACTTATAGAAAAAAAAGAGTTTATTTGGGGCTTATGGTTTCTAGGGTCAGTCTGTGACCATCATGGTGGCAGGAAGCATGGCAATAGCAGGTAGACAGGCATGGCACTAGAGCAGTAGCTAAGAGTTTATATAGTTATCCATAAATAAAAGGCAGAGATACTTAACTGGGAACAGTGTGAACTTTGAAATCTGAAAACCCACCCCGTGACATATTCCCTAATCATTCCCAAAAATTTTTTGGGAACCAGACATTTTTGCCCCCCCCCATAGGCTTGTGGACATATCATGATGCAAAATGCATTTAGTCCAACTTCATATGTGCCCCTAGTCTTTCACAGTCTCAACACTGTCTTTTCTGAGACTCAAGGCAATTTTGTACCTGTAACCCACTGGAAACTTAAAATAAAAAAGCAAATTACAAACTTCCAACACACAATGGCCCAGAATACACATTGCCATTACAAAAGGAAGGATTGGGGGCATAGTGAGAAAATACTGAACCAAAGCAAGACCCAAATCCAGTAGGGCAAATTCTAAATCCTATAGCTCCATGTCTCATGTCAAATGGCTTAGATGGCTCCACCCTTCCAACCTTTATGACCACAACACACTTCTCTTGGGTTGGTTCCACTTTCTGCATGCAGTTATCTCTTTGGCAGATACCCCACATCTCCAACATCTTGGGGTTTCTAACACAGTCCAGGCTTCATTTCCACAGCATCACGAAAGGGCCTCTTTGGGGCTCTGAAAAAGGACTCCTTCTTCTGACCTTAGCAGTTCTCCTTACTACAGAGAGATTCCACAACCTCTTTATCCTGTACCCTTCATGACTCTAAAACCAGAACCACTATGACCTAACCTGCCAAGTTCAGCTGTCTGCTTGTGTGGAGCCTGATGTGGTATGCCCTTCTGTATGCTGTGAGTATGTTTTATTACTGCTGGTTAATAAAGAAGCCGATTTGGCCAGTAAGACAGAATAGAGCTATGCAGGAAACCTAAGCAAAGATAAAGGGAAAAAGAAGATGGAATCAGGGAGACAGCAGCTGCTGGAGGAAGAAGATGCCAGAGCATTGCTAGTAAGTCATGGACCACATGGCAATAGACAGATTAACAGTAATGGGTTAATTTAAATATGTAGAGCTAGCCAGTAGGAAGTCTGAGCCATTGGTCAGTTTGTAATTAATATTAAGCCTCAGAGTGTTTGAGAACTGGCAGGAGGTAGAGAAACCTCCAGTTACAGAGCTTGGCTACCTCCTTGAATTATATTTGCATAAACTTAGATTTGCTGTTGCTTTTTAGGACCAGAAACCACCCCCCAGGCGTTTTCCCTTCAGAAGTGGCAGAATTTCCTGGGTAGGGTCCTGCCCTGAGGTGACTGACTATTCATATTCCCTTTATTCCACTTCAAACCAAGCCTCTCCTTATCTCTTTCAGCAAGTCTTAACATTGAATTTACTGGTGCTCAAATTGTACATTTAGTATTTCTTTTTGTCCTGCTATGGCTTTTTCATTGTAGATTTGCACAAGAGTAGTTACTAATAAGCAAGCAGCATAGTCAATATAGATTAAGCTGTTTTGAAATCTCCTCTGCCAACTAAATTAATCCACTATTTTTCAATTTTGCTTTAGGTACGATTTTAGGAAAAGGACAAAAGCAGCCACATTCTTTGCCAAAATATCACCAAGATAGTCTTTAGCCCGACTGTTAATATTGTTTCCCCTGAAAACTCTTGAGCTGGGCCTCCATTGTCCGCATTGTGCTCTGCAGTCTTATCTTCCAAGCTCCTAGTAGGTTGGCCCCTTAAGCACCTTATAGCATTCAACAGCTACTTCCTAGTCCAAAATTCCAAAGTCTTTTATGTTCCTCCAAAGATCAACATTGTCAGGCATCTCACAGCAATAGCCCACTCACTGGCACTAAGTTGTGTCTTTTCTATTGCCATGACAAGGCAATACACACACAGACACACAGACACACACACACAGAGAAAGACAGACAGAGACAGAGAGAGAGACAGAGAGAGAGACAGAGAGAGAGAGAGAGGCAGAGAGAGAGAGAGTTTATAAGGTGCTTACAGTTTCAGAGTCCATAGCAATAATAATAATGCCATAGCGGGGAGCATGACATCAGACAGGTAGGTATGATGCTAGAGCACTAACTGAGAGCTTACATTACTATCCATAAACAAACACGAGGCAGAGAGTGCTAACTGGGAATAGTGTGGACTTTTGGAACTTGAAAGCCCACCCCAGGGACATTTCTCCAGCAACAAGGCCATACCTCTCAAATAGTCCCTCCAACTTGGGACCAAGCACTCAAATATATGAGCCTATGGAGACCATTCTCATTCAAACCATCACCTCACTCACTTCTGTCTGATAATTCCCTACACTGCTGGTTGATTACATATGAGACACACACATAGGCACACTCTCTCTCTTCTCTCTCCCACTAGCACTATAAGTCATAATTAATTGATATTCTATACGAAAATACCAAGAAATATCTGAATTAGGAAAGTACTATACTAGTAACTGGCCTAAAATTACTGTTGTCAATTCAGTGTTCTATGAAGACTATCAGATAACACTTGTGTTTCTGTATTATTCAATGACTAGATTGCCCTGCTAGCCTACAGAGTAATAATTACTACTCATTCTTTAAGATACCGTTTACAATTTACCAGACATGATGGCTCATTCTTGTAACCCATTATTTTGGAGACCAAAGCAAGAGGAATGCTGCAAGATGGAGTTTCAGTTCCCAAGTCCATTCCACAGAAAAAAAAAACAACCAATCAAACAAACAAACAAACAAAAAACCCCAAAACAGTAAAAAAGATACAAAGCAGTATCACTTCCTATAGAGAGACTTCTCCAACTCACCTAAGAATTAGTTATAGGCTTGACTAGGTTCTCACTTATTTTGTTTATATACCCTTTATACCATCTGCGAATGTTCACTGCAGAATAAAAACCACTCTAAATACTTTAAACAACAGATTTAATGCTGTGCAAGGTGTCTAGGCTGG
>LOEQ01003471.1:99600-120232 GCA_001685075.1 Bramus lutescens
GCCTGCAGTCATACACACAGACAGAATATTGTATACACAATAAATAAATAAATACTTTTTTTTTTTAAAAAAAGGAGTGACCAGCCACCCCGTGGGACTCCCCTCTCTCTAGGCCCTCCATACGGGGGCAAAAGCCAGGCCTCTCCCCCACCTACCTTGTCTTCTTTTGCCAGCCAGCAGACAAGTTTTCTGCAGGTAGGGAACTCCAACCCCCATCCCATCCATTAGACCCTGAAAACTTAAAGTCCCATTCTGCCCTCAAACCTTCCTATCTGCATCTGCCCCACAACCTCAGTGGAACTCTGAAACACAGATTGCTACTCACACAGAGAAGACCAAGAGGTGAGTGACCAGTGACCTGGCAGCACACCCAACCCTCTAGGCCCTCCATCCCCACCTACCTTGGCTTTTATAGCCAGCCATCAGGTGAGTTTCCTGCAGATAGGCTGCTCCAATACCACCATCCCATCCATCAGACCCCCGCTAACTACAAGTCCCACTCTGCCCCCAAACCCTCCTATACCCTCACAACCTCAGTGGAACTCTGAAACACAGCCTGGCACTACACAGAGGGGAACAAGGGGTGAGTGACCAGCCACCAGGCAGGACATCCCACTCTTTAGGTCCTCCATACCTGGGCAAAACTCCAGGCCCCTTCCCCACCTGCCTTGGCTTCTCTAGCCAGCCAACAGGCGAGTTTCCTGCAGATAGGGTGCTCCAACACCCACATTCCATCCATTAGACCCTTAAAGCTGTAAGTCTCCCTCTACCCCCAAGTCCTCCAACCACCACCGCCAAATGAAGCTGCAGAGGAACATTGAAATACAAGGTGCAACTACACAGAGAGGACTAAGTGAGAGGCCCAAGAAACTCGGAAGCACGAGCTTTGACTGCGCAGAGTGGATTACGAGAGCAAACCAAGAGGTCGGGCAAAGAGAGTGGGCCAAGAGAGACCTCAGTGGCTCCCTGAGACACAGACAGTGACAGTACAGAGCAGATCAAGGACACTTCCCAAAAACACACACAGCAACTGCAAGGATTGAACCAAGAGACAAAGACACTGCTGGCACCAACTGAAGGAAGAGATGGGTAGGCCCCATGCAAGAACTCATCCAAAAACCTAAAAAGCAACATGGCAACACCAGAACCCATTTGTCACCCAACAGGAAGACTTGATCACCTAACCCAGAAGGAGCAGAAGAAGACGATTTTAAACGTAACTTTATGAAGACGGAGACATTTAAAGAGGAAATAAAACACTCCCTTAAAGAAATGGAGGAAAAGACCAAAAAAAATGGAAGAAATTAACACATCTCTCTCAAAGAAACCCAAGAAAACCAAGAAAAATAAACAGGTGAAACAAACAGTTCAAGACTTGACGACTGAAATAGAGGCAATAAAGAAAACACAAACTGAGAGAATTTCAGATATGGAACATCTGGGTAAACGAATGGGAACTACAGAGGCAAGCATAATCAACAGAATACAAGGGATGAAAGAGAAAATCTCAGGTGTTGAAGAAACTATAGTGGAAACAGTCATTCAATGGTCAAAGAAAACATTAAATCCAACAAATTCTTAACACGAAACATCCAGGAAATCTGGGACAGCAAAAGGACCAAACCTAAAAATAATAGGGATAGATGAAGGAGAACTCCAGCTTAAAGGCACAAAAAATATAATCAACAATATCATAGAAGAAAACTTTCCCAACCTAAAGAAGGATATTCCTATGAAGGTACAAGAAGTTTACAGAACACTAAATAGAATGGATTAAAAAAAAGTCCCCTTGCCATGTAATATACAAACCACAAAATATACAGAATAACAAGGGAATATTTAGATCTGCAACAGATAACCTCACACCAGGAAAACACATATACTACCACTGAAAAATAAGAGGAATTAACAATCGGTGATCATTAATAACTCTTAAAATCAAAATGGACTCAATTCACCTGTAAAGAGACTCAAGCTAAGAGAATGGATACGAAAACAGGATCCAACATTCTCCTGTATACAAGAAACCCACCTCAACCTCAAAGACAGACATTTCCTCAGAGTAAAGGGTTGGGAAAAGATTTTCCAAATCAAATGGACTTAAGAAACAAGCAGGTGTAACTATCCTAATAGCTAACAAAATAAACTTCAAACTATAATCAATCAGAAAAGATGGAAAAGAGCACTTCATGCTTATCACAAGAAAAATCCATAAAGATGGAGTCTCAATCCTGAACATTTATGCCCCAAATACAAGAATCCACATATGTACAAGAAACATTACTAAAGCTTAAATCACACATCAAACCCCACACACTAATAATTTCAACACCCCACTCTCCCCAATGGACAGGTCAACCAGACAGAAACTTAACAGAGAAATAAGAGAAATGACAGATGTCATGAATCATATGGACTTAACAAACATCTATAGAACATTCCACCCAAACACAAAAGAATATACCTTTTCTTAGCACCTCATGGAACCTTCTCTAAAATTGACCACATACTCAGTAACAAAGCAAACTTCAACAGATACAAAAAATTTGGAGTAAACCCCTGTATCTTATCAGATAGATCACCATAGTTTCAAGTTAGAATTTAACAACACTAATTACAGAAAGCCTGCAAATTCATGGAAATTAAACAGTGCTCTATTGAACCACCACTCAGTCAAGGAAGAAATAAAGAAAGAAATTATAGACTTCATAGAATTCAACAAAAATAAAAGCAGAACGTACCCAAACCTATGGGACACAATGAAAGCAGTGCTAAAAGTAAAGGTCACAACACTAAGTAATAAAGAAAGTGAAGAAATTTCACACTAGAACAAAAAGAAGCAGACTCTCCCAGGAGGAGCAGAAGACATGAAATAACCAAATTGAAGGCTGAAATAAATAAAATAGAAACAAAGAAAACAATACAAAGAATCAATGAAACAAAGAGCCAATTCTTTGAAAAAAAATTTAACAAGATAAACCCTTATCCAAACTAATCAAAAGGCAGAGAGAGAATATCCAAATTAACAAAATCAGAAATGAAAAGGAGAGATAACAACAGTCACTTAGGAAATCCAGAGGATCATTAGGTCATACTACAAAAACATGTACTCCACAAAATTGCAAAATGTAAAAGAAATGAACAATTTTCTGGATAGGTACCACATACCAAAATTAAATCAAGACCAGGTGAACAATTTAAATAGACCTATTTAAATAGACCTATAACCTGCAAGGAAATAAAAGTAGTCATCAAATCTTCCCTACCAGAAAACGTCCAGGGCAGATCGTTACAGTGCAGAACTCTAACAGAACTTACAAGAAGAGCTAATACCTCAAAGTATTCCACATAAAAGAAACAGAAGAAACATTGACAAACTCTTTTTATGAGGCTACAGTTACCCTGATACCGAAACCACACAAAGACTCAAGCAAGAAAGAGAATTACAGGCCAGTCTCACTTATGAACATTGATGCAAAAAAATATTCAATAAAATACTGGCAAACAGAATCCAAGAACACAACATAAAAATCAAACACCATGATCAAGTCAGCTTCATCCCAGAGATGCGGGGATGGTTGAACATATGAAAATCTATCAATGTAATCCACCATGGAAATAAACTGAAAGAAAAAAAATATGATCATCTCATTAGATGCTCAAAAACCATTCAACAAAATCCAACACCCCTTCATGATAAAGATCTTGGAGAGATCAGGGTTACAAGGAACATATCTAAACATAATAAAAGCAATATACAGCAAGCTAACAGCCAATATAAAATTAAATGGAGAGAAACTCAAAATGATTCCACTAAAATAAAAAACAATACAACACTGATGACTCTCTCCATATCTATTCAATATAGTTCTTGAAGTTCTAGCGAGAGCATAAGACAACAATTGGAAATCAAGGGGATTCAAATTGGAAAGAATGAAGTAAAACTTTCACTATTTGCAGATGATAAGATAGTATACATAACTGGAACCAAAACTTCTACTAGGGACCTCCAACAGCTGATAAATACCTTCAGTAATGTGGCAGGATACAAGATCAACTCAAAAAAATCAGCATCCCTCCTATACACAAATGATAAATTAAGCTAAGAAAGAAATCAGAGAAACATCACCCTTCACAATAGCAACAAATAACATAAAATATCTTAGGGTAACACTAACTAAAGAAGTGAAAGACCTGTTTAACAAGAACTTTAAGTCTTTGAAGAAAGAAACTNAGAAATCAGAGAAACATCACCCTTCACAATAGCAACAAATAACATAAAATATCTTAGGGTAACACTAACTAAAGAAGTGAAAGACCTGTTTAACAAGAACTTTAAGTCTTTGAAGAAAGAAACTGAAGAAGATACTAGAAGAAAATGGAATGATTTCCCATGTTCTTAGATAGGTAGCATCAACATAATAAAAATGGCAATCCTACAAAAAGTAATCTATAGATTCAATGCAATCCCCATCAAAATCCCAACACAATTCTTCACAGATCTTAAAAGAACAATAATCAACTTCATATGGAAAAACAACAGCAAAAAAAAAAACAGAATAGCAAAAACATTCCTGTATAATAAAGGAACGTTCGGAGGTATCACCATCCCTGGCATCAAGCTCTATTACAGGGCTACAGTAATGAAAACAGCTTGTTATTGGTATAAAAACAGAGAGGTTGACCAATGGAATCAAACTGAAGACTTCGGATATTAATCCACACACCTATGAACATCTGATTTTTGACAAGAAAGCTAAAATTATACAATGGGAAAGAAGAAAACATCTTCAACAAATGGTGCTGGCAGAACTGGATGTCAACCTGTAGAAGAATGAAAATAGATCTTTATCTATCCCCATGCACAGAACTCAAGTCCAAATGGATTAAAGACCTCAATATAAATCTGACNCTGGCAGAACTGGATGTCAACCTGTAGAAGAATGAAAATAGATCTTTATCTATCCCCATGCACAGAACTCAAGTCCAAATGGATTAAAGACCTCAATATAAATCTGACCACACTGAACCTGATAGACGAGAAAGTGGGGAAAAGCCTTCAATGAATGGGTACAGGAGACCACTTCTTAAATACAACACCAGTAGCACAGACACTGAGAGCAACAATCAATAAATGGGACCTCCGGAAACTGAGAAACTTCTGTAAAGCAAAGAAATAAGAAAAAAAAAAGGCAGCCTACTTAATGGGAAAAGATCTTCATCAACCACACATCAGACAGAGGGCTGATCTCCAAAATATATGAAGAACTCAAGAAATAAGACATCAAAATTCCAAATAACCCAATAAAAAAATGGGTACAGAACTAAACAGAGAATTATCAACAGAAGAATCCGAAATGGCTGAAAGACACTTAAGGAAATGTTCAACATCCTTAGCCATCAGGGAAATGCAAATCAAAACAACTCTGAGATACCATCTTACACCTGTCAGAATGGCTAAGATCAAAAACACCAATGACAGCTTATGCTGGAGAGGATGTGGCCTTAGGGGACCATGCATCCATTGCTGGTGGGAATGCAAACTTGTACAACCATTTTGGAAATCAGCATGGCAATTTCTCAGAAAACTGGGAATCAACCTACCTCAGGACCCAGCAATACCACTCTTCGGCTTATACTCAAAAGATGCTCAATCATACTATAAGGACATTAGTTCAACTATGTTCATAGCAGCATTATTTGCAATATCCAGAACCTGGATACAATGTAGATGCCCATAAACCGAAGAATGGATTAAAAAAAAGTGGCACATTTTCACACTAGAGTAATACTCAGTGGTAAAAAAAAAAATGGCATCTTGAAATTTGCATGCAAATGGATGGAAATAGAAGAAAAAATATCCTGAGTGAAGTAACCCAGACCCAGAAAGATAAACATGGTATGTACACACTCACAAGTGGATACTACTAGCTGCAAAGCAAAGGCAATTGAGCCTATAAATCATGATCCTAGAGAAGTTAAGTAACAAGGAGAACCCTAAGAAATACATACATAGGTCCCTCTGGAAACAGGAAATAGACAAAATCACCTGACAAAATTGGAAGCATGGTGGTGGGAGGAGAAATGAGAGCAGAAGTGGAAGAAGAGCGAGCGGAGAACACTGCTTCCTGGCTCATTTCCAGGTACTCAGTCAGCTCTCTTTCTCTGTCTCTCCTCTCACTGTGGTGTGTGTGTGTGTGTGTGTGTGTGTGTGTGTGTATCCCAACCCAGAGAATGGTACCCCCAAAACTGGTGCATATTTCCACCTCAGTTAACCTAATAAAGCTAATTGCTCATAGAAAAGATTGGATACTATCCTGGTTTGATTTTCTTTGTTGTGATAAACACCATAATCAAAAAACTCTTTGGGAAGATATTAATTCATCTTATGTGTTACACAGTCTATCACTGAGGGAAGTCAGTGATAAAGATCTAGAGGAACTCAAGCAAAGACTACAGAAGAACACTGTTTACTGGCTCATTTCCAGGCCCTCAGTCAGCTCTCTTTGTCTCCCCTCTCACAGTGAAGCCTGATGTATATCAGGCTGGCCTTGAACTCACAGTTGTCTTCCTGCTTCTGGCTCTAAGTGCTGGGTTTATAGAGTGTACCACCATGCCCAGCCTTTAGCTACAGTTTTAATAGCCCAGGTTCGCCTACCTCCCTAAAGATATCACTGCCCACACTGGGCTAGTCACCTCATCACCTTTATCAGGTGGCAATAAAGAAAATATCCTTAAGGACATACCCACAGGCAACTCTAATCTAGGCAATTCCCCTATCAAGACTCCCTCAGATAACCCTGGACTGTGTCAAGCTGACAGTGGAATCTAGCTAGGAGAGACTAACCTTATCAAGATAATCCATCACAGACACAGAACAGGCACACAGACACCCCACCCTTACTATTATAAACATGCTTTCAAGACTAGACTAAACTCATTCTCACAGCAAGCTGTCACAACCATCTTTGTGCAAAGTGTACTTACAGTGTTAATCTCCTCAACTTCTGTTTGAACAGCACATGTGTTAATCAAAATGTTGCTTTAGTATTATTTCTAAAACCTGTGGCCTTTGTTAATAAAGTACTGAAATTTGGGAGTTTATACAAACGATAAAAAAGACAATCCATCACAATCAAGGCCATAGACTAGCCTGATCTAAACACCTCACAGGTATGTGTGTAGGCTTGTCTCCCAGGTGATCCTAGATCCTGTCAAGCTGATAATCAACGGGTGATAGGCTGGGCACATTAAAATGGAAAGCAGGTATATTTCTGGAGCAACTCTGGAAAACCCAGACTTTCTTGAAGTCCCTGAATGTGCCCAAATGCTTAGGAAACACTAGTGGCTCACCCAGCTGGAGTATCTAAAGAAGGAAAATCAGAATAAATATCTGTTCTGTAACTTCCACTGTTCCGGAGTCTACTTTGGTATGCCAACACTGGAATAATGAGGCAGGGAATGCCCACCTGTGTCTGTGGCAAGAGTCCATGCAGATTCCTTATTGCTATGGCAGTGTCCTCATTGAGATCGCCAACATAAATGGATTGAGTTTTTTTTTAAAGTTCTACCAACTCTTGGGCATGTAAATCTGTTACAAGGGTACATTCCAAAGAAGTCCTGAAGCTGAATCTTGGGCACCAGCCAAGGTCACAGCTCAGAATTACCCAAGGCCACAACCCAGAAATACACCAAGGCCTCTGACTAATTTTTCAGTCCTGAGCCTCATATTTGCATCAAGATGGTGTCCAAAGGGTTTTCCTATCAGCAGATCTCCTGGTGTAAAGAATTTGTCTTCCTCAAGCTCAGTATGCCCATGAAGACAAGGCCATGAGGACAGTTTTTGTTTACACAAGGAGAAAATGTTCTTTTAAGTCTAGTTCCAGGAAAAGTTGGTTCTTTTGATCATATATTTAATACAATAATTTCAGTATTTGGTTCCCAGTAAAGAGAATTCCCCCAATTGCTAACTCCACGAATAGATAGAGAAGGCTGCTACAAATATTAATTATTCCTCAAAACCAAACTTAAGACTATATATTCTTTAATTTAAAAATATGTCTGTGTAAGTATATAAACTAATTCTACTAAAAGCAGGGACAATACATGAGCCAAAGCAAACTGATTGGAGACTGAGAATCCTCTAAGCACACATTAGCTTGGAGACAATTCTGAGGTGACGCAAACTAACTCAAATTAATTGGTGCAGGCAGCATCCATCCTACAGAGTCTTTTATAGACAGCGTGCCTCCTTCTGTAGAAAAGACCAGGCACAAAGAGCCAAATAAATGCTTCTTAATGCAATAATGGTAAGCTTACTGCTCAATAGTGAACAGGGCCCAGAGTCAAGCTGGCACAAATCGCTTCTCTCCTGTCATACTATATTATCTAAAATAAAAGTAATGTCGCTGTGAGCTATGTTTGCATCTTAGGTTGTCGTTTTTTGGTTTGCTTTAAAAAATCTTACCTTCTCTTCAGTTTTCTCATTCCGTTCTTCCTAGCCTGGCATTGGGCTGGGCCCAGGGAAGCTGCAATAAGCACACAGGAGCACATGAGACTGCTGGAGCTGATGTGATGCTAAGGATGAGTCTCTTATGTGGAAGCAGTAAGGAAACTTCCTGATTGAAGAGGAAGAGCAGGGGGAAGAATACTGAGTGACTTAGGAGAGAACTGCAGGAGGAAAGGGGGAAGCTAACAGGAGGGGAGGGAGAGAGGGGAGGAGGAGGCATCAGAAGACGACACATCTACAGGAGCATCTTCTCTGGAGAGGACAGCAGGTTTCAGGGAGGCAACTGCACACTCTGAGACTGTCCCTCCCGGACCATGCTCCTGTCCTCAGATGACCTTGTTCTTCTGCTCATTATCACATAACACAGCTCTGTGTGAGGCTGGCAGAGGGGTTGGTGGAAGTTTTGCTGCCCTAGTCCCACAGCAGGCCTCTGGAGGAGACATTGTTAAAGGTTTGGGACAGAAATCCAAAGTGATTACAGCGGTGACTGTGACACTGTGGGAATCACGTGTGCCCCTCACAGATAAGCAGCCCTGGGAAACCAGGGTCCTGCCATTCACAGCACTGCAGATGGCAGGGGAGAGAGGAGGGCAGACAGTGCTCACTAACCAGACAGCTACGTGGGACACTGATCACCCTTATCTTTCCTGTTGTTTCTTGTACTATGAACCAATGCATCATCGAACTCAGATTTAAGGTTAATTTACATCAAGTGAATATGTACCTTCCCTTTCACTTCTAGTGTCTGAGACATGGTCTTATATACCCCAGACTGGACTCAAAGTGACTATGTACTCTAAGAGAAACCCAAACTCACTCTAGTCCTCCTGAGTGCTAGAATTACAGACCTGCAACACCATGCCTAGCTGTATATGGTACTGGAGACCAAATCCAGGGCTTTGTGTGTGCTAGGGAAGAACTCTACCAACTGATCTCTAATCCTTGTTTCTACTTCTGTTATTAACGTAGACACTGAAAATCTAGACGATGTTTCAAGAAGACATATTAATTAGAATAGAGAATATAGGGTTCCTGTATATCAAAAAGTAATCTTGAGCTTAAAAAATGACTCAGTGTATGAATAAAACTGCTACATAAGCATGACAAGAGTTTTGATCCACACGTACTTGTTATTTCAGGGCTGTGAGAGGCAGATATGGGAAGTCACTGGGGTTTGCTGCCCATGGCCTAAGTACAGATTCATTGAGAGATCCTGACTCAGGGGAAAAGGAGCAAGGAAGATACCTGACAGACTCCTCTGGCTTTAAACTGCACATATATGTATGCATTTGTAAATACATCTGTATATATCTATTTATGCATGTACCTATAACAGTCTTTTTCCCTCTCTCTGTCTCTCTCCCTCCCCCACCCCCACACAAACCAAAACCTTGTATCAGACTAAAAGTCAAATGATAAACTAGGGTACAAGTTACAATAACATAGTAAAGCTAACGTTAATATATTTAGAATAAAAAATTGGATGGAAACAATGATAGTTATTTTTCACCCATCATACTAGCAAAGTCTGCAACCTGCTCAATACTGGCAAAATTACAAGCATAATTCTTTCTGGACAGCATTCTAGGAATAAGTTCCCAGGGCTCTAAATAGCTTCATAATCTCTGATCTATGAATTTGACTTCTGGAATAGATTATAAAGAAATGCTATTAAATGAGATTCAAAATGTAAATACTGACTTGTTCACTAAAGCACCATTTATGAGAGCAAGCCAAGTGTCTAATATTTGTAAAATGGTTAGGGAAATTAGAATAAGTCCACACAGTGGAAAACAATGTCACTATTAAGATGATAGACACCAGAAGTTTTTAATGGGGGCTTGAGCGATGACTCAGTAGCTAAGAGTGCACACTGCTCTTGCAGAGGACCCACGGACGGGGGTTGTTGGGAAGGAGAGGATCACAACCACCTATAGCTCCAGCTCCAGGGGATCTGATGGATCTCACCTCCATAGTACCAATACTCATGTACACATACACATAATTAAAAATAAAGATTTTTAACAATATAGAAAAGATTTTTAAAGTTATTCCTATTTGTGTATAATGTGTGCATGTGTGTGTGTTTGTGTGTGTGTGTCTGACGTGGGGGGGTGTTTGTGATGTATGTGTCTAGTGTGTGGAGTGTTATGTGTGTGTGGGATACGTGTGCCTGGTGTGTAGTGTGTGTGAGAGAGAGAGAGACATGGGTGGGGGATATCTTAGGGTTACCACTGCTGCGACCAAAAAGTAAGTTGGGGGGAAAGGGTTTATTCAGCTTACATTTCCATATTGCAGTTCAGCATCAAAGGAATCCAAAACAGGAACTCTCAAGCAGGGCAGGAACCTGGAGGCAGCAGTGGATGTAGAGGCCATGGAGGAGTCACTGGGGCTTTTTTACTATTTACCGGCCTGCTCCCCATAGCTTGCTCAGTCTGCTTTCTTATGGATCCCAGGACCATTAGCCCAGGGATAGCACTGCCCACAATGGGCTGGGCCCATCAGTCACTGACTAAGAAAATGCCCTACAGGCCTGCCTATAGACTAACCTTACAGTGACATTTTCTTAATTGAGGTTGCCTCCTTTCAGATAACTAACTCTATGATATCATACACATAAAAGTAAACCTTAACATACAAAGTGGGAGAAAAGGAAGGATCCAAGAATAATGATTCACACCTCTAATTTCAGCATTCAGAAGGTGAAGGCAGGAGGATCAGGAGTCTGAGGCCAGTCTGGGCTATGCCAACCTTGCCTCCAAGAAAGAGAGGGGGAGAGGGAGAATGAGAGGGATGGGGGGAAGGGGGAGNAGGGAGGGAGAGGAAGAGGGGAAGGGGGGGATAATATACAAATCAACTTGGTGGAGGTGAGAGTTACCCTAATCACTTCTACAATCCTGGGTAGGACATGGATGATTTTCTGCTGGTCATTGCCTCAGCTCATAAAACTTCCTCCTACTAATACTGAGACTAGCTTAGTTCTTCCTATCTAGAAAATATATTATTCCAACTCCTTTAAACTAGCCTATACTGTAAAGAAATTAAGAAGAAACGCTGACAATTTTGGAAAAAGAGAACACTAAATCGGACAGAACCAACAAATACAGTTTACAAATCATGACTCACTAGTCTATCACTGAGAAAAACCTGAATTTAAAATAATTTGTAGAGTTTGCAATTCCTCAACATTAGTTCCTTAGTTGTGACAAATGCTACAAAGTAATATTGGATGTTAACCTCAGGGAAAACTGTGTAAGGGACACAAGGAGATTTCTACACTAGCTTTATAACTTTTACTTTTTATAATGTTTTATATAACTTTATATAAATTTAATTTTTAATAAAGCAAAAAGTTGGCCAAAGGATATAGCCCAGGGTATATAAAAGGCCTTGGGTTCAGTTCCCAGCACTACAAAAAGATAATAAAATCTTAAATGTACTTAATTTTCCTAGGCCAGGCTCCAGTTTTCACTCAGACACACATACAAATGGAAAACACTAAGGGACACTAAAGGCTGTCACTGTTCTTACCAGGTTACACTCAGTTTCCTCTTCGACCACAGTAAAAACCATTGCAGAGACACAACTGCCCAATATTTCCTTCTTAGGATGCTTGTACTTAAAAAGCACCTTTAACTACAATTGTACATATTTGTAGGGCATAAAATGTCATAATTTATTAATACAATGTGGATTGACATATTAATTATCTAATGTCCTGCTAGTTGGTGCAAGGTGATTCACCCTCATTCCATCAGGTGCAGGCTGCATTTATTCTGAACCTGCTCTTTTAATCCTCTGTGAACCATCCACATGTGTAAGGTTCTGTTATCAGAGTGTAATCTTTTCACTTTTCAAAATAGCTTCTCTCTGGAGCTAGAAAGCTTAAATAGGGCACTGGAGTGCTAATCAGCTCCTGTTGGGGTGTGGAGGAGCAGGCATCCATGTAACAGCCACAATACAGTAGCAAACTGAGATTCCCTTGGTCTGAATTGGCCTGTATTATAAACAGGGTAATGAGCAGATGGCATATACTTCACCAGTAGATTTTGTGCTCTTTAAGTTCCCAGTGGGAGTTACTAAACTTCCCACTGTGCACGGTAGAAAAGAATTCTGAAACACCTATTTTTATTTGTTTGTTGGTTTGCTTATTGCTATGGAAACACACGTTCATTTTCCTTGAACTTTCTCCATCAGTGTTTCTGCGCCCATATTCATTCAGTGATCATACAAGTCCCTAAGCATGCTACATAGTTCTACAGAGTATTGTTTTTCCTTAGACTGATATACATTTCAAAACATAATGGAAGTCATTTAACTTAGAACTTAATTTAAGACAGAAAATACCTTTCTAATGCTGTAGAAGAACTGGAAAAAGCCTAATAGAGGTAGTAAAGGGTGAATGCCACAGTTCGGTTCCTGTGTTCTTAGCAGAGTCAGAAGGGTTTAGAAGTATTTAGAAGTAAGTAAAAGCAGAAGGCAAGGTAAACCGTGTGCCAGAGGGCTCTGCTGATCCCCGGCAGGAATGTTCAGTCTCCACTCCATGCTCCACATCCTGTCTACAGCAAATCCCTCTAGCCGTACAGTATTCGGAATGGCTTCCCTTGCTCCTATCTCACTCGTTCAGCCTGGTCTATGCCACAGACAACTCTTTCGCAGCAGTCTACTCTGATTTACTCCCAACTTCTTTTCTTTCTTTTATCTTTACCTTCCCCACTCCAAAATTAGTCTTTATGTGACAGTCCACAGTAAGCTTTCAAGTCATTCCAAATCTTGTCAGCTGGTGTCACTTCCCTGGTCAAACCCTCCAAGATTTCAGTCTCAGACTGAAACCAAGGCTTGGAAGCAGTGCATCTCATTCTCCTCTAGCTCTTGTGATCTCTGGGCATGCTTCTTTACTCACTGTGTTTAGCCTAGGCATTGCTATCACCCTATACTGGGCTGTCCTGCAAGTCCAACACAGCATGACTCTCACTCAAATTCCTTCCATTTCTGTTCAAGTGCAACCATAGAGAGGACTTCCCTGACAACATACAAAAAATAACAGCCTCCCAATAACCAACCATTCCTATTCTGATTTATTTATTTTCACCACACCACTGAGTAAGTACCACATATATTTGTTACAATTTACATTACAATTCACAACAGTCGTAAAATACCAGTTATCACAAAACAATGAAAATAATTTTAAGGTTGGGGTCAGCACAGCATGAGTAACTGTATTAAATTGTCACAGCTTTAGGAAGTTTGAGAACCACTGCTCTAGAGCAATGTTCTAGTTTCCTTTCTGTTGCTGTGATAAAACATCCTGAGCAAAAGCAACTTGCAGAGGAAAGGCTTTATGTTAGCCAACACCCCAGGCAACTGACTATCACAAGGAAAGTCAAAGCAGGAACTCTAGCAGGAACTGAAGTAGGTCCCACAGAGGTAGGACACTTACTGGCTTGCTCTCTCTGGCTCAGCCTCAGCTAGCTTTCTCACACAGCCTAGGCCCATCTGCCTAGGAGTGGTGCCACCCACATTAGGATGGGTCCTCCCATAGCAATCATCAACCATGATAATTGCTTATAGACATGAGCATAGGCTAATATGATTGTGCTATAATTCCTTAACCGAAGTTCCCTCTTCCCAAAAATCTCTATAGTTCATGTTAATAAAGTTGACAATACAAACTAACCTGTAAAATCAGAATAAAGAGAAGAATCCATGATCCCAAAGCCTGAATCTCATGTTTACTGTCTACCAGATAGTTGATAAGGGCTGTGACTCCGAATTTGGAAACTTCTTTTCTAAATCTGAACCTATCCTCAATTCCTAGCCCAGTCACTGGGATTCTTATGTTTCCAAAGAGATTATCTTGTATTTGGTACCTATGCATGCCAACTGTCTAAATGCTATTAAAAACAGGCCACATAGTTAAACAAGTGCTGAGTGACTGAACTTTAAGTATAAGCATATTTGTAACTTCTAGGAGCTATAATCTCTAAAAATGGTGGAATGTAAGTCTCTTGCTGGGACTCTATGAAGTCCACCCCCACAACTATACTATTGCCTTCTTCCCAGGGTCTTTGTAACATGACACAGTCCAGTATTTATCTGGGAAGAGAAGATCATTCTGGATCAGGACAAAGAGGTCTACTCTGTGTTCTAGAAAGCAATAGCATAGCAAAATATTACTTGTGTTTTAATAAATAAAACATGCATGAAGATCAGAGAGTGAAGCAGCCAATACAGGCCAGGGAATGGTGACACACACCTGTAATCTCAGGACTTGAGAGACAGAAGCAGGTGGATCTCTGAACTGTAGACCACCCTGGGCTACACAATATTGAATCTGTCTAAAAGAGAAACAGAGCTCACACAACAGTGATCCCAGCACTTAGGATCACACACCTTTAATCTGAGTACCTAGCAGGTAGGTGGAGACAGGAGAGATATGACTGGGTCAAGAGAGGGATATAAAAGGGGAGAGACAGGAACTCTGTGGAGTGTGGGTGTGGAATCTTCAGGATTCATGGAGACAGGATCTCATCATTGTCAGTCTGAGGTAAAGGTAGTTGGGTCTGGTGCCCTCTTCTGGCCTTCAGGCATACACACAGACAGAATGTTGTATACATAATAATAAATATTTTTTTAAAAAAGAATTATAGTGAATCATGGACCCCCTTAGCTTGAATCTCAGTCTTACCAGGAAGTTAGAGAAACATGAAATGTGTGCTATTGTTTTCTGAGATGGGATCTCATGACTCTTAGCTGGTCTCCAACTCTCTAAGTAGCCCCCAAGCTGACCTTGACCTTCACCTTCCAATTTCCCTTTCTCTACTTCAGGAGTGCTGGAATTCTCAACACATCCTGGCTTAGGGAGGTGCTGGCCATCAAACCCAGGAAGCTCTATTAATTGAGCTAAATACCCAGCTAAAAATTTAAAGTTTTAATGGCAAAGAGGAACAGAATTTGGTTGCAAATCTTGGCTGTTTATTTCTTATGTGAAATTTTATGTCTTTAATGAAACTTTAAGTAACTGAAGTCTAATATTTTCCATTTGAAACTGCTTGATACATTCTGTAGAGTTCTTATTTATTTGCATAAAATATATTGAGCAGTAGCAAAAGCACAAGGCCTAAGGTAGAGTGAAAATAGCAAGATACACCAGAGGTAGGCCTGCTCTCATATGTACTCACTATGATGAAAACCACTAGGCCTTACTTACTGAATCCCAAAGCAGTACAGTGGTTAAAATGACAGGCTCTGGGGTCAAAGCACCTTGAGTTAAATCAGCTCTACAGTTTTGGAACCACTGACTTCCAGGGTTGAATGTGTCTGTTCTCCTGTCAGCTAGGTTTTAGTAGAAACAATAGCATATACTGTAAATTAAAGTAGTACATAGATTTTTACAATGCTCTGTATAGAGGTTGGAGGAGTTCCAGTCCCATAGCATCATTTCAACCAGAATTTATTATTCTTACTGGGTGACAATAAAACTAATTTTTATAAAGATTTGATAACTTATAATTAATAAATAAACCAAACGTGGAGCTCAACATTTATTAATTTTCACATTAAAAATAGTGTCACAGAATTTTCTGGGATAGTCAGTTTTCAGATGTTTTCTGTCCTTCGATATTGCCCCAATTTTGAGTCTGTAAAATGTAATCTCTATGTTCCTCACTGCCTCTTATGGGATTTTTAAGACTCACTCTCCAGAAAGTGATTAGAATAGGAAAATTTTAAGAAAAAACTCAATGCCTCCCTCTTCTGGGGACAGTGCTGAGCTTTTCAAAGATCATGTGACTGCCCTCTCTTCAATCTATAGATGTCTTACACACTGATGTCACTTGGTATGACTTAAGGAGTCATACCTGCACCAAACTGCTTCCCTGACAGAGTCAGTGAACCAACACTCCTGGAAATTAACTGGATTTCAGAAATTATTCCCCTCTTGTGACTTCACTTAAATAAGCCTTCTGAATGCAAAGCTGAGCTCTGTTGGAGCTGAGTGCTAGAGGAGAGCAAGGTTATGAAATTGATGGCATTTTGAATCCCAGGATCAAAATTATAGCTGTGTGGAAGAAGAAATGAGTAAAGAACACAGTGAGGGATGAAGAGACTCCAGTAGAGAAACACAGAGGCAGAGGTGAAGGGGAAAGCACACAAGCAGTTGTGTTGCATGCATGTGAATATATTAGTGTGGGCTTGCACATGGCCACATGACTTGCCACTCACTGACTGCAGGGTTAAGTCACAAGGCATTACCTGGAGCTGGTTAGAAATGCAGCATCTTGGACTCAACCCGAGTTACATGTTGGTCTCCATTCAGCCTCAGTGGTATGAGACAAAAGAAGGTTCCTTTAAAAAATGTAGTCGTGATAGATTACTACCAAATTCTAATATTATTTTATATTCATTGTAACTTTAAGTTTTTGGTACTAAATGTGTATTTTTCTTCCCTTGCTGTTGTTTAATTTAACTGGGAAAAATAGGGGGAGGTATCCCGAAGTACTTTAGTGTAAGAAATCAGTCCAAATAAGTTGGCTTCTGAATAGCCTTAGTTTTTCCCACATTCCTCAGTAGTTTTTCTCACAGACTCCCTTTACAAGCTCCACAGTTTCAGAGCATCCCTTGAATGCTCTTGTTTCCAGACTGTCCTTCAGCAAACTATATTACTTAAAAGTAAAATTGCATTATTATGTAAGAACATGGAAAATTTTAAGAAACTTTGCTTGATCAGGACCTGGTTAAGATACTGGGTTCAAGAACTCTGCAACATCAAGAGCAAGTTGAAAACAGGAACCTCTGCAAAAATGTTCCTAGCAGCAGCTTTGTGGTGTAGGCAGAAGCAGGAGTAACTGCTTGGGGGCTGGGGGAACGCAGAGAAGCAGAAATAGCCGCTTAAAGAGGGAAAGGGGTATGCAGAAGTAGCCCACATCCTTCGTTTAGCAAAATCAACCCCCCTGATCCTAAATGAACCTGGCTTGTGGTTTTTGCCTATATATGTCAACCCCAAATGAGGAACGGGAGCTCTCCCCACTGCACTGTGTTGTATGTAATGGGGAGCTCCCAGCTATCTGGAAAAAATAAACCCTGCTTTTGCATTCTGGACTTGACTGGATTCCGGTAGTTACTCTGGGGTCTCAACTTGGGCACAACAATTCAATACAGAGAAAGAAAGAACTTAATTGTTTTTAAGTCAAGAAAGTGATTCCATCCAGGAAGGGTGAGGTATTACCTTTGGGACAGGTAATGTTTACCTTTTAGGTCATGTTGGTCTAGTGATTATACTTTTGTTTTGTTTTTTGTTTTTGTTTTTTGAAACAGGATTTCTCAGTAGCTTTGGAGCCTGTCCTGGAACTAGCTCTTGTAGATCAGGCTGGCCTCGAACTCACAGAGATCCACCTGCCTCTGCCTCCCAAGTGCTGGGATTAAAGGCATGCGCTGTGATTACATTTTTAATTATTAGTTGTGACACTGTTTCTGAATGTATAATTGTTTTTCAATTACTGATAAGAGAAAACTAAATGCAGCTGATATCTGATGGAGAAAGAGAGTACTTAGCCTCCTGACTTGACCAGTCACAATAAATACAGAAACCTAGTTTTGATCACCAACACAGCACTTCCTTCTGTGGCTGCTCTTAACATTAACTGAGTTCTCTCCCCAGCTGGAGTCATTGGAAGTTATTAGGAAAGAACTACACCTGTTTTTCACAGAACACCAGATGAGTGCCTACCACCAAAGTCCTGGGATAGAAAAAAAAAGGAGAGAAATAAAAGACTTCCTAAAATTCAATGAAAATGACCACACAACACACCCAAATTTATGGGACACAATGAAAGCAGTGTTGAGAGGAAAGTTCATAGCACTAAATGCCTACATAAAAAGGCTGGAAAAATCCCACACTAGAGACTTGACATTAAGAACACCTGAAAACTGTAGAACAAAAACAAGCAAACACCCAGGAGGACTAGACAACAGAAAATAATCTAATTGAAAGCTGAAATCAACAAAACAGAAACAAAGAAAACAATACAAAGTATCAATGAGACAGAATTGGTGCTTCAAGAAAATCAATAAAATAGACAAACCTTTATCCAAACTAACCAAAAGGTAGAGAGAGAATATCCAAGTTAACAAAATCAGAAATGAAAAGGGGGACATAACAANACCCAAATTTATGGGACACAATGAAAGCAGTGTTGAGAGGAAAGTTCATAGCACTAAATGCCTACATAAAAAGGCTGGAAAAATCCCACACTAGAGACTTGACATTAAGAACACCTGAAAACTGTAGAACAAAAACAAGCAAACACCCAGGAGGACTAGACAACAGAAAATAATCTAATTGAAAGCTGAAATCAACAAAACAGAAACAAAGAAAACAATACAAAGTATCAATGAGACAGAATTGGTGCTTCAAGAAAATCAATAAAATAGACAAACCTTTATCCAAACTAACCAAAAGGTAGAGAGAGAATATCCAAGTTAACAAAATCAGAAATGAAAAGGGGGACATAACAACAAACATGGAAGAAATCCACAGAATCATTAGGTCATATTTCAAAAACCTGTATTCCACAAAATTGGAAAACTTAAAGGAAATGGGCAATTTTCTGGCTAAATATCACTTACAAAAATTAAATCAGGACCAGATAAGCAAATTAAATACACCTTGAATTGCTAAAGAAATAGAAACAGTTATCAAGTCTCCCAACAAAAAACAAGCCCAAGGCCAAATGGTTTCAGCACAGAATTCTAAGAGATATTCAAAGAACTAACACCAATACTCCTCAAATTGTTCCAAACAATGTAAATAGAACATTATTAAACTTTTTTTAAAAGACTACATTAACCTGATACTCAAACCACACAAAGACATAACTAAGAAAGAGAATTACAGATTAATTTCACCCATGAACATTGATGCAAAAATACTCAATAAAATACTGGCGAACAGAATCCAAGAATGCAACAGAAAAATCATGCACCATGATCAAGTCAGCTTCATCCCGGAAATGCAGGGATGTTTCAACATATGAAAATCTATCAATGTAATCCACAATATATAAACAAACTGAAAAAAACCCACACAATTATTTCATTAGATGTTGGAAAACCATTCTACAAAATTCACACCCCTTCATGATAAAAGTCTTGGAGAGAGCAGGGATACAGGGAACATACTTAAACATAATAAAGGCAATGTACAGCAAGTCAACAGCCAACATCAAACTAAATTGAGAGAAATTCACAGAGATCCCACTGAAATCAGGAATAAGACAAGGTTATCTACTCCATATCTATTCAATTAGTTCTTGAGGTTCTAGCTAGAGCAGTAAGACAATGAAAGGAGATCAAGGGGATTCAAATTGGAAAGGAAGAAGTCAAACTTTCACTATTTGCAGATGATACGATAATTTACAAAAGCAACCCCAAAAATTCTATCAAGAAACTTCTACAACTCATAAACACTTTCAGTAATGTAGCAGGATGCAAGATAAACTAAAAAAAAAAAACACACCACCAGTAGCCCCCCTTTACACAGATAAATGGGCCAAGAAAGAAATTAGAGAAATATCACCCTTCACAATAGCCACAAATAGCATAAACTATCCCAGAGTGATTCTAACCAAACAAGTGGAAGACCTGTATGACAAGAAGTTTAAACCTTTGAGGAAAGAAATTGAAGAGGACACCAGAAGAATGGAAAGATCTCCCATGCTCTTGGGTAGGTAGAAGTAACATAGGAAAAATGGCAATCTTACCAAACGCCATCTACAGATTCAATTAAAATCCCAACAAAATTCTTAACAGACCTCCAAAGAACAGTACAAAACACAGGATAGCCAAAACAATAAAGGCATAAAAACAGACAGGAGGACCAATGGAACCAAATCGAAGACCCAGATATTAATGCACACACCTACAAACACCTGATTTTTGACAAAGAAGCAAAAAATATTAAATGGAAAAAAGAAAGCATATTCAAGAAATGGTTCTGGCATAACTGGATATCAACATATAGAAGAATGAAAATGATCCATATCCCCATGCACAAAACTCAAGTCCAAATAGATCAAAGACCTCAACATAAAGCCAGCCACACTGGACCTTATAGAAGAGAAA
>LOEQ01003471.1:132072-167387 GCA_001685075.1 Bramus lutescens
GTCGCGGGGAGGCGGAAACCGAGTTCGGAGGCACTTGGTGGCCATGGCATCGTGGAGGGGGCTCCCTCCCAGAAGCGCGGCGGAACGAGGGGAGGGAAATGAAGTTCCACTACTCTTAATGAGAAGAATTAGAAGGCATTCCAAGCCTAGTTACCAAAATGGTTTTCAAAAGCAAGCAAACAAACAAACAAAAAAATCCCTGGAAGATGAAATTAATAGTCGTTTAGAAGATTTAGAACGAAATTTGTATAAAAAGTTTAGTAATAAGATGAGAGGGCTCGCTTCATTTTTTTTTCTCTTTATTTTTGCGTTTGCCAGGAGGGGAAGGAAGTGTTAATAGGTGAAGTACCAGTGAGAGGGAGTCATGGTTTGGATTTATCCCTTTTCTTGTTTTTGACACATTCTGCTGGTTTGTTTGTTTGTTTGTCTGTTCACCTTAGTCTGGTCTCATGTATACAGTAAAGTGGTTTTCACATTTCTTCTTGACAGTTGTAATGTGCTTTGTAATAACCATGATTATCTTGTCTTTTTTCCCTCCATTTTTCTTACTTTTCTTATATTTGTCTTTATTTTTCTTGAGCAGCGGGAAAAGTTATGCTGTCTATTTTATTCTTCTGTTTTCTCTTAATCTTGTCTAAGTTTATAAATTTGCTTACCAAATATTGTTTATTGCTTAATCGTTCATGTGTGTATTCATGTAACCATGATCCACACATCAAAATACCTAACATTTCTCTCACTGAAACTCTCACCTGGTGCCTTCCTTCCTCACAACTGAAGTCACTATTTTTTCCAACTACCGCCAATGAGTTTTACCCATTGGTGTGGTAGTTTGAATGAGAATGGCCCTATAGTATATTATATGCTTATTAACCAGGGAGTGGAACTGTTTGAGAATGGTTAAAAGGTGTGGCCTTGTTTGGATCAGTCCTGTCACTGGGCGTGAGGTTTCAGTTTCAAAAGCCAGCGCCATGCCCAGTCTCTCCCTTTCCCTGGCTGCAGTCTGAGGATGACAACTTAACTGTCACCTCTCCAGCACTATGCCTGCTGCCTGGTACCACACTTCTCACTCCGATGATAATGGATTAAACCTTGGACACTGTAAGCAAGCACCCAGTTAAATGCTCTGGTCTATAAGTTGCCTTGGATGGTATCTCTTCACAACAGTGAAAAGGTTAACTAAGAGAGCTGAGTTTATGCTAACCATGTAAATGCTGGTGGGCACCTGGATGGATTCAGTGTGGAAGCTGACCACTTAGCCAACCCAGCAATAAGAACATGAGAACTTTTGTGCTTCTGAGGAGTAGGAAGGGATCAGAATTGAGTTACTTCTAGACTTTACTCGTGCCAGGAAAAGAGGAGAGCCCCGTGTACCTGGAATTTTTGCTCTCTTTTTTTCTAAGGCTCCTCTTAGATTAGTTTGGATGTCTCAGTAGCCTGAAAGAGGAGTCTTTATTAGAAGTTTAGTGAAAAAGAAAGCAAATTGATTCTTTTAGGGCCAAAGTGGCCACGGTTATAGCCTAGAAGATTGTGAAAGAAAAGAGGTAGCTCTCCTTTACTAATGGCATGTTACAATATAATTTTCTAATGGTATAGGGCAGATTTATTACTCAAAATTTAAAAATCAAAACCTGCTCGCTCTGCTTCAAGAACACTGGTTCAGGAGTTGGACTCAGAGGCCAAACAGCCTAGAGACAGAAGACTTGCCGAACAGATTTGAGTGTTAGCACTATTGGAGTTTCAAGAACTGTCAAGGTCTTATGCTTGTTAGGGAAGCACAGATTTAAGTTTAAACTACATAAATTGAGCTCAATTCCATGGAAAACAGAAGTGGTAAGTTTTTAAAAGTAGAACAGAATTGGTAGGAACATTAGTGAAAACCATTTTTGTGTGATTTAGAATAATGCAATGCCTGTAAGATTGGTGCTTACTGCCAAGCAGCTCAGATAGACTTGGAGATAACCACCCTGCCCCCCAGCCCTGTCCCTGGTGGCAAACTTCTTATGTTAATGGACTGCCACCAGGCAACTCAGATACTATCTAAGTCCCAAAAGAAGTCTTGATATGCTAATGAACTAACCCCTAGGTGGTGTTGTTTTGTTAGTACAGCCACAGCCAATTGAAATAATAAAAAAACTGGAACTTTTAAACTGGCCCCTTGCCAGTTTAAAGTATGACCAAATTGCCATATTCCCCAAATGTGGTTTCCCAATCTTCTGTGCTGATACACACTGGCAAGGAGGCTTTGAGACTGGCCTCTGTGTGGCCCTGACTTTGGTGACCCTTGCATTTCTAGCACCATTGCTGAGCTCACACGAGCTGGCTTGTCAGCTTTAACCATTGGCTGACATTCTCAGTGACCTCCTGGACATCTACTAGCACCATCCTCCCAGCCCATCACAGTTGAAAGACTTCACAGTGGTCATGGGTTGAGCTTTTTGCCAAGCTTCTGAAGCATCATCCTCAGCTGAGAAGATCCCTGCAGTAGTGTTTTCTGCCCAACTAACTGTCCCCTACTTGGTGAGATGTCTGTTTAACTATTTAACTATTTTACTAGCATGGTATTATAAGGAGTGATTGTGTGAATAAACCAAGCATATTCAAAGGACAAATTTTGTGTGGGCATTCTAATTGCCGAGCACCGTGTGTGTGTGTGTGTGTGTGTGTGTGTGTGTGTGTGTAGGTTTGCACAAGCAGGCAGTTAACCATAGATATAGATGTAAATATATAGATATGGTGCTTGGCAATAATATATATGCACACATATATATATACATATGGATATATATATCCATCCTTACTGGGTTGCAGTAGAACTATGGAACTGAAGGAAAACATACTTAGTAGACTTATCAAGAAGACTCTTTTCCCTTCGAACTGATTTTGGAATACTATAAAATAATGATAGATTGTATTGTATGAATAGTGTCTTGTACACAGAACTCAATTGACCAATAAAGAGTTGTATAGTTGTATTTAGGAGTTCTAAGACTATTGGACAGCAGCCTGCTTGGAGAGCCATCACTGTGTTTAAAGAAAGGTGCTCTGAGGTTTGAATGAAAATGCCCCCCATGGGTTTATTGGGAGGTGTGGCCTTGTTGGAGCCAGTGTGTCCCTGGGGGTGGGCTTTGAGGTTTCAAAGCTCAAGTGAGACCCAGTGGCTCACACTTCTTTCTCCTGCCTGCTAATCCAGATGTAGTACTCTTGGTTCCCTCTCCAGCACCATGTCTGCTTGCCTGCCACCATGCTTTGCTTTAGTGCTGACAATGGACTAAACTTCTGAACTGCAAGCCGACCCCAATTAAATGCTTTCCTTTATAAGAGTTGCTGTGGTGTCTCATCACAGCGATAAAACCCTAACTAAAACAGAATGTCTAAATAAAATGCGGTTTTCCTAGCAGTCATGAAGAATTTAAACAATGGTAAAAGCTTTTATGTGTGGGTTTTTACTGTTTCCATGGTGCTAGTCAGTACCCTGGCTATATGGTTAAGTAGAGGAACAATAGATACCTGGCTTTAAGGGGATACCTTAAAGGGAAACATCACCATGGGAATTTTGAAGGTACATTAAAATATAATATGTTGATGTCCATAAGAGGAATTTACATGGGAACTAGTTACAGTGGTTCAGACCTGTAGTCTCTACTGGGAAGGTGGAGGCTGGAGAATTGTTTGAGCCTAGGAATCTGAAACCAGCCCGGGCAACCGTACCTCAAAGGGGGAAGAAAAGGCAAAACTACTTGTAGCTTCAAAAGGCGGGTGGTATTTACCAATGGATAATAACTATACACTTGTTTGAAGTGACATTCTAATCTGTGAACTGACCCAAATGAGTGGGGGATTATGTCACAGGGAGCCTACTAGAGAGGACCACACAGACATAGTTTATAGCCAAGTGAAAGTCTTTATTCCAATTGATTGGAACGACACTCAGGTATTTGGGACCCACGTGTAGTCCCAAGCATTTAGAGCAAGGGGTCTTTAAAGGCAAAAACCACATCCTAGTGTCTCATTCTGGTGCTGCCACCTGGAGAGGTTTTCTACAAACAAATAGTTCAACAGATACAAACATAAGCCATTAGCAGGAGAAGGAGGTTTGCACAAGCAGGCAGTTTAACAAAAGCTGAGGCAAGTTAGCTGGGGCATCCTAACTAGGGTCCGAGAATAGAGGTGGGTAATTTTCCATGGGAGTCTCCATCAAGGAGATCAAATTCTACTTAAATCTGAAATGGGCTCAGGAAGAATATAAGATGGTGGAAACCCTGCACTATATTGCCCTGTCATGATTACAATAAATGCAGAAATTGGAAAAAGTTAGATCTCTTCATCTTGTATTGCTGTGGTAGAAATCACTGTTAAAGACTCTTTTGCCAGTAGAGGTAACAGAGTTTGTCCATATGCCCTGTTCCTTGCAAGGAGTCAAAGAACATAGCCGGTAGGTAGGATTGATTTGGTCCAGAAGTGGAATTTTTTCTTTGTTGTTTTTTTGTTTGTTTGTTTGCTTTTTGAAACAGGGTTTCTCTCTGTAACAGTCTTAGCTATCCTGGAACTTGTCCTTGTAGACCAGGCTGGCCTCGAACTCACAAAGATCTGCCTGTCTCTACCTCCCAAGTACTGGGATTAAAGGCTTGTGCTACCACCCCCTGGCTTGGAGTTTTTTTCTTTCTTCTTATTTTTATTTTCCTGGTGTTTGAGATTCAATCCAGAGCCTCGCACATGTTCAGCAAGACCTCTGCCGCTGAACTATCTTCTTGACGTCCACCAAGTTCTCTTGATAGAAAGATATACAAATGCTGAGAGTGCTATGGAAAACTGAAATGTAAGACATTAAAGCAATGGTGGCCTTCAAACTAGGGACATGCTTCCATCACATAATGTCAGCAATGAACAGAGAGATGCTCTTTTAGGAGTACAAGTTTGATAGAGATTAGAGACAGGTACTTCAGACATTGTGTAAAGCAGAAGGACATGAAGAGCTGACTCTCATCCATATGCTTATATCCTCCCTACACAGGGAGGCCAATGGAGAGGCCACACAGAGATCCCTCTGGTTTAGGGGTGGGTGTTTTGGAGAAGAATGGGAACACATACTATGCTCTTCGCCCACCATATCACTTCAATTTTGTTTTCGCTATCTGATGCGCACAGGGATGCAAAGCCAAGTTTTGGAGGATGGATGATTACTACACAAGTCATTTTAAATGTGTTTTTAAAATTTTATGTCAGAATTCCTGATGGCCCAGTGAGGCAGGTTGTACTGTTATGCCCAAGTTACTGATCCCCAAATGAATTCATGGAGCCTGTTTTCTGATGCAAATTACATAAGGGTATTTAATATCCAAACTCAAGTTTGGACCACCTTTTTCCAACACCCCAGTATGATGGGTAAGAAAAGTGTAGTGCTGAGCCCAGGGAGGGGAGAGCTTTTAAAGGGGAAACACCATAATCAGAGTTCTTGTCCTGTTGTCTTGGGTTGGGTAAGGAGGAGGGACATAGGGTAAGTTTCTGAAACCATGGGTTAGTTTTTGGGTGTGAGACATTTAACAAAGAGGTATAAATTACTGACAAGTTATCTTCAAGAACAGGAGACCTCCTAGGAACAGCTGGACCTCATTAAATTTTATGGCCTTGCTCCCTAGCTCCTTAATAGACTATTTTCAGGGTATCCACTCAAATTCCACTATCACAGCACATTTCTGGAGCTGAGATCTTGGTTTAAGATGAAGCCCTTCTTTAAAATGGAGTTTGCAAAGTCAGGTCCTCACAGTACCTTCATGCTAGTTGATAAAACTGGGACAAAGAACAAAACAGGTGTATTTTCTAAAGGAATTTAACTAAATATTCATTACCTACAAGCATACATGTCTTTGTGTATGTGTCTGTATGTTATGTATATGTGAGTACAGCATCCATACAGACCAGAGGAGTTGGATGCCCCTGGAGCTGGAGATACAGGTGGTTGTGAGGCACCTGATATGGGTGATGAAAATTGAACTTGGAACAGTATGTTCTCTTAATCACCGAGCCAACTCCCCAGCCCACAGCTGTATTTCCTGTGGGTAAAAATGACCACTGTTGCTTGCTGTAAGTATGCAACCCTACTCTCTAGGAGTGGATTGAAGCCAAGTGTTTGCTAGTGTAATATTTTTCTCTGAAATCTAGTCCTGCATGGTGGTTTAAACTTCGGGTAACTACTACTTAAAGGGGGAGATTTTATGTGTGAATAGAAGAATGAATAGTAAATGAGGAAAAAGAAAGGAATAAATGGACTCTATTATGTTTTGGATGCGGGGAGCTCAAGAGAACACTGAGATGAATTGAATGACTGGGCATTAAGACCTTGTGCTGGGTGCTTTGATGGAGAGTTCAGACCTAGTGCCAGAGAAGGACACCATGGCTGGGTCTCTGAAGAGAATCAGGCCCTTATGGAAGAGGAAGGAGCCTCTAAGCCTCTTATAACTTTTAAAGATGGGGTGAGGTTTCAACAGGAGTTTGCAGCCAAGTTCTGATTTCTATGAGGGACTAGTGTGACATGACTTAGCATCAATACCATTTGATGTTAACTCTTTCCAGGGGAGCAGTCTTGTCTGCAGCGCACCCTGGGGTGCCTGTCCATTTCTGTGAGATGGGGAGAGCTGCTGTAAGCAGAGACTAGATTCTATCATTACTTATAGGCTTTAGGATGGAGAAAACCTGTAGTATCCTAACAGCCCGAGAGGTCTAGAGCAAGAGATGATACTGTCGTTATTTAAGTGTACCAGAAAGGATGAAGCCATCTGTTTGAGATCAGGGTCAAATATGAACCTGTAAACTGGAGTGGGTTCAGATTCTCTCACAAGCCACCCAAGTGACTTTTGACAGTGGCAGTACTCAGTACACCTGTGGATGCCATTCTAGTAGGACAAGCTAGAGCACAGCTAGGAACTAAGCCAGGTCTGTGGGAATGTGAAGGGAATGAAGGTCGTGAGTCTTCTCTGGTGCTGTGCTGTATAGTTTTATGTCATGTCCTCCCCTACCCCCACCACCTGAAAGGAGGAAACCTCAGTTGAAAAAAAAATGCCTCCATTAAGATCTGGCTGTATTAAGCTGTTGGGCCTTTTCTTAATTAGTGATTGATGGGGGTTAGCCCAGTGCTTTGTGGGTGGTGCCATTCCTGGGCTGGTGGTCCTGGGTTCTATAAGAAAGTAGGGTAAGCGAGCCATGTTGAGTCACGTCAGGAAGCAGCACGCACCCCTTCATGGCCTCCATGCCTCCAGGTTCCTGCCCTCTGTGGGTTCCTGCCTTCACTGCTTTTGTTTGTGGTGTTTCATCACAGCAAAGGTAATCCTAAAACAAGTCCTGTCATCAAGTTTATTTCTGTACTTCTTCCAAAGATTTTAAGCTCCACAGCAAATAACATTTGACACTTACAGCATTTTGTGGGTTTTGCTTTATTTTCTCAACCCCTGTGTGAAAGACAGCAAACATTTTACAGAGCAGTGTGTAACTTATCCCTATTAGAAATACAATTCAGTATCTCTTGATAGATCAGTATTTCTTACATGTTAAAGACCATACCATTTGGAGTTATGTGGTTTTTTTTAATTTTTAAAGGCACATCAATTTCTTCAGAAATACTGCCACCAGCACCCACTTTCTGTAGTACAATAGTGTGGCCTAATCACCAATTCTGGATTGTTAGTTTTTACATCGTTCAAAAACTTCTTGATTTTCTTCCTGTCAATTTCCTTTTTGTCCAACCTAAGAAAATAAATGAAAACCTTTTTTACCTTCTAGAACATCAGGAGAGAAAAGAAAGCAAACAACAACCCCCCTTCTTTGCTCAGGTAGGGAATTTAACATTGGTGGGGAATAGAAATGAGAGATATGGTGAAGGAGATGCAGCTAAGTGCAGCAGCATTTAGGAGAGGAAAATGACAACTAGCAAGGGCCCCTGGGAGCCTTCTCCTAGGGAGAATAGGGAACACATTCCTGTTTGTTAAACTGAGCATTGTGTCAGCCCCAAGCCTAACAGAGCCTCCTAATTAACCCTGTGGCAAATTTTCTCAATTGAGGCATTTTACAGATGAGACTTCTTTATGGATACATTAGGGAATACCCCAAGTTGAACAGAGGCAGGGCCAGAATTCAAACTGAACTAGTCCAGTTCCAGATCTACCAAAATGTAACAGGTTGATTCTGAGGGCATAAATGAAAAAATGGGAGCTGTGGGACAGTGTCTTACCCTGTCACTTGTATTTTAAATAAACGCTGACTGGCCAGTAGCCAGGCAGGAAGGAAACAGGCAACAAGAATTCTGGGAAGAAGAAAGTTTCAGTCTGCAGTAGTCACCCACCCAGAGAGGAAGCACAGCACAAGCAAGATGTGACGACCTCACCGAAAAAGGGACCAAGCCATGTGGCTAACACAGACAAGAATTATGGGATAATATAAGTTATAAGAGTTAATAGGAAGCCTGAGCTAATAGGCCAATCAATTTATAATTAATGCAGACCTCTGTATAAGTTCTTTGGGACTTAATGACTGAGAACCGGGCAGGACAGAAACCTCAGTCAAAAAATGGGTACCCGAATCCCTCAACATATGACTTTTTCCACCTGAGAAGCAAGTAAAGACTTACGCTAGAAACTTCGTTTTGCATGTTGGAGACCTCAAAACTTTACATAAATTTTTAATTGTATCGTAACCGAGGGCATTCTTCATTAAGTTCATTTGTACCAAACTTTGGTTGGTACAAAAAAGACTTAAGAGATCATGACAGCAAGCAGGGGTTAAACCACAGTTTTCTAATCTATAGGGAAGAGAGACAAGAGGAAAAATGAATTTATTCCATGACATAGGACATTTAAGAGATTTGTGTACTTTGAAAGATAATTTTATAAATTAAAAAGACACATGAATATAGCTAGAGTAAATTCAAGGACTACAGGAACTTACATAGAGATTTATAAACATACCCATTCTAACAAGAATTACAATTCATAATTACAAGTCCTTGAAATTATGCAAACATAACATAAAAAAACTGAATTTAATTTTGTGTGTGTGTGTGTAGGCACATGTGTCATAGTACATGTGAGGTCAGAGGACATCTTTGTGGGATCCATTCTCTACCTCCAAAGCCTTTTGAGGGGGTTGCAGGGATCATCAAATTCCAGTTGCACAATTGGTTAAGCCCCTTTACTTACTGAGCTATCTCAACAACCCCAAGAGGTTGAAATCTTGATATAAGGATAAAATAAAATATAACAGAAGCAGATTTTAGAAACTTAGTACACGAGTGCTTAAAAAAAAACAAGAAATAATAAAACTTCAAGCACAGTGTTATGTTAATACACATCCAAGGCTAGCAAAGTGGTTCAGTGGGTGTCTTAATCAGGGTTCCTATTGATGTGATAAAACAGTATATGGAAAAATTAGTTTGAAGACGAAAGAGATTCATCTTAAACTTACACATCCTACTGAAAGAAGTCAGGGCAGGGCCTTGAGGCCAGAAACAGACAGCAACTGAGTAAAGCAGAAGCTATGGAGGAATGCTGCTTACCTGCTTGCTCTCCTCTACAAACCAGGGTCACTAGCCCAGGGATGGTACAATAGGTTAGGCCCTCCCACATCGATCATTAAGAAAATAAGATTCAGTGCTTAAGAGCACTCGCTGATCTTCCAGAGGACTCGGGGGGGGGGTGTTCAATTCCCAGCACCCATATGGCAGCTCACAACTGTCTAACTCCAGTTCCAGGGGATCCAACACCCTCACATGCAGGCAAACATGCAGGCAAAACACCAATGCACATAAAATAAAAATAAATTATATAAATTATATATAAATTAAATTATATATATATACATATTCACATATGAAAATGCCCAACACACTTGGCTACAAGGCCTATCTGATGGAGACCATTTTCTCAATTGAGGTTCCTTTTTCAGCTTGTGCCAAGTTGACACAATATATAAATGAAAACACCACCAACCAGGATGGTGGGTAATAATTCATGTTATACAAGCATGGGGATCCTTAAAACTCACATAAAAAAGCAAGGCATGTAACTCCAGGACTATAAAGAGCAGAGGCAGGAGGCTATCTGGGGCTGTTTGCTAGTTGCTAGCCTAGCTCCAGCTTCAGTGAAAGATTCTCTGACAGACTGTCTCTAGGAAATAAGGTAGAGGGAGATACAGAGAACACTTGAAGTCCTCCTTTGGACTCCAAGCACATGCAACACACACACACAAAGAGAGACAGAGACAGAAAAATTACACCTTTTGTAAAAATAGTTATAATTATTTATCATACATTTCAAACTCACTGCCTTGCCTCCAGGCCAGAATAGATACATAATCAAATCCAACCATCTGATCAAGAGTCCATGCTCGAGCCAATAATAATGTAGGCACTGACAAAATAGCTTGAACATAACCTTCTGCACACAATATTCTCCCAACCAACTAATTTGAGTTTCACTTTCACCTCCATTTATCCAGTCATAAAATATCAAGCTCATATAGGTGCTGAGCATATAAACTATTTCAAAGTTGCTGCTCACATGGAAACAAACACTAGTGTGATTAAACTAAAAGCAAAGTGGAATATGGAAAAGAGAAAGTCACATTAATTATAACACAAGGTACGGCCATCACAGCAAGTACACCTTAAGACAGAGGGCACTGAAACAGAGCTCTCTCTGATTCATTGAGTAGCCGTCACTTTAAAATTATCAGGCTTGGTGGCACACTCCTATAATCACAACACTAGGGAAGCAGTGGCAGGTGGGTCATAATGAGTTCCAGGCCAACCAAGACAAGGGAGATCCCATCTCAAGGCAAAAAACCCCATATTGTCTATAAAATAATTGTGCAGGACGAAGCTATTGCAGTAATTTGAGGGAAAACTGTAGCTTATATATCTGTGATAGGAAAGAAAAGCAAACTGATCAGTACCCCACTAAAATTTTGAAAAATAAGTCAAGTAGTGGTGGCACAATCCCAGCACTCGGGAGACAGAGCCAGGTGGATCTCTTTCGAGGCCAGCCTGGTCTATAAGAACTAGCTTCAAAGCTAGAGAGAAACATTGTCTCAAAAAACTGAGAAAAAAAAAAGAATTTTGAAAAATGATAAAATAAACCTACGAAAAATAATAGATCTAAATATTTAAATTAAAATGATCATCAGTGTTACATTCTTTGAAAAAAGATACAAAGATCAAATTGTCAGTATTAAGAAAAAAGATCAATATAGAGTTAGAATTTTAATAGCTAAAATATCTAAAAGTTGCCAATAAGTTACACAATTTAAATAAAATGGATAAAATATACCAAAAAGAACTCACTACTGAAAACCCAAACATAAATTTTAAAGTTTATATCTAGAATCACAATATCCTAAATATAAAATTAGTTTCACCAGAAATTTTTATTAAATTCAAGGAATAAATAGCCTTACAAAATTTTTTAAGAACCAAAAGGGATAAATATTTTTAATTTTATGAAATTAGTGTAATTTAAACAAAATTGAATGACTGTATAAGAAATTAGAATCTAATGTTTTATAAGGAGAGATGTTGAAATATATATTTTATCAAAAAAATTATACAAGATATATAAAAGAAATTTCAGCCAAGTTGATTTTAGTTTGTGAAATACAAGGATTTGGTTCTAATATAAAAATTTGGGAAGTACCAAGAGAAAATAAGAGCCAAAATGGTCTTGAAAAAAATGGAAAGACTCATCCTAGTGGGTGCCACAGCTCACTGCAAAGTTGTCTTCATCAGAGTGCACTAATGAGGCAGGAGATCACACACAAGCTAATGGAGGAAAATAGAAAACCCAGCCACAGATCCATCCACCAGTGAAAGCATGACTGATGGACAAGCTGTCCCTGACAAGCAGAGAGGAGAGAAAAAAATCATTAAATTATGCTTTTAAAAGAGGATCTGTACAGAAACACAGTAGGCTGGATTCTACTGCTAATCGTATTTTATACATGTATTTATTGTGTATGTGTGCATGGGTGGAGGTGTGTGCATACCACAGTGCTAAGACCATGTGTGGCTGTCAGAGGAAAACATTCAAGAATGGTTTCTCTCCTACAACTTGGGTTCTGTGAGCTCTGAGAATTGAACTCAGGTCCTTGGCAGCAAGTGCCTTTATACAATGAGCCAGCTCACTAGCCCTCCAACTAACTCTAGGTTTTAAAGGTTCATAATTTGTGTTTGGGATTTAGTTATTTGATTTTGGTTTCCTGACCATAAAGCATAATCTTTGACTCAAGAGATCAAAGAGGTGAAGCTGAACTAGCAAATCTCGAAAGTAAAATTTTGAACAACCTAAGACTGAAAGAACACAAGCATATAAGAAAGGACGAGAGATTACAAGCTCCTTGAGAAGTTGGCATCCTACAGAAACAAAATCTTCAATTTAATGTAGAAAAATAATTCAAGAACAATTGGAATATCTGAACAATGACAGAACATGGAGATAATATTTAATATTTACCTATCTGAGGTACTAAGAAAAAATGGTGAAATGAAGATTCTCTAGCAAAGGGCATACACAATACAGGCCTGTTAATCTGAATTCAGATCCTTATTTCTGAGACTGTCTTGCCTTCTAGCATCATTTACTCTCCATTCCCCACACAGAAAATTACCTTTATCTTCACCAACCAGAGCTTGTTTTTAGAATTGAAAACTGAACTTACCCTAGCCTCTGAATTTGGCAGTTTGGATGTTTTAAAGCATCACACAGAATATGCAGGCCAGCATCCATTAAGTTGTTGTTCCCAAGGTCTAGGCTCCACAGGTTTGGGCTGTTTACAAGAACAGAAGCCAGATCCAGACAACTCTCACTCGTGAGAACACAGCCCATCAACCTACGGATAATACATTAGAAGACGAAAGAGCTCTTCAATGGCAAGACTGAAATAAGTTCTTCCAGGAGAGTTGCCCAGACAGTTAACTTCTTTTATGTATAATGCAACCAGGACACACCTGAGATGGGATGGATTAATCACCAGGAGAAACAAGGAATTTTTTTGTTTTTCTATTTTTGTTTTTGTTTTTGGTTTCACTATTTAGTTCTGTCTGTCCTGGAACTTGCTTTGTAGACCAGGCTAGCCTCAAATTCACAGATATCGTCCCTGCCTCTGCCTCAGGTGCTGGAACTAAAGGCGTGAGCAACCACCATCTGTTCCAGAAGGAATTTCTTGATGAGCAAAAGAAACTAGTGTGTGAACAGTTGTCTCCCCTAAACAATGTTTTCTAAATCTAGAGTACATTAATGGTTTTTATTTCCATTTTGGAAAAGTTCCCCTGTCGTCTGGGAGTTCTGCCTGTGTGTGTGTGTACTATATGCACTCCCAGTATTCAGGGAATCCAGAAAACTGATGGATCCTCCAGATACTGCAGTACAGACAGTTGTGAACCACCAATGAAATGCTGGGCTCAAACTGGTCCTCTGTCAGAGTGGTCAATGTTAATATCTGAGATCTCTTCAGGCATTAATAATTCTTTAAAACATGGATATAAACTTTCCCAAGAGACTTCAGTCTGTAGAACTTTAGTTTTTTATGTTTGGGAAATAAGCTTGGAGGTCTTGGGATTAATAGGTCAACTGTAAAATCCCTAAGGTTCAATCTGCTGCTGCTGCTACACACACTAAAATTATTAAAATTTTGTCTTTTGGCTATGACATGATGGTTGTACTCGGCTCACAGCAGCTGTGTGTGATACCTGCCCAAGACCAAAGTGGATGAAAGAGGGACTCTCAAGGCCCCACCTCTGTGCTGAGCTCTAGGAAGAGGAGTCTTTTCTTTGGGGGTATAGGTGCTGGTAGTTGCCTATGTTCCAAAAAATGACCCCAAACCTTTGCATAGGAGCAGTACCAATTAGATTCTGTGTGTTCTAAAATAGTATTAATTAAAAAGACAACTTGATATTGGGAGGAAAATTGTTGGGGTATTTGGGAATGGTACTGGATATAATGAAAATCTATAGATGTTTAAACTTTCAAAGAATAAAAATGTTACATTAAATAACATTAAATGGGGCTGGAGAGATGACTCAATGCTTAAAAACACTGGCTGTTCTTCCAGAGGACCCATGTTCAATTCCAGCAGCCACATGGTAGCTCACAACTGCCTGTAACTCCAGTTCCAGGGGATCCAACACCTGCACATGGCTACACATGCAAGCAAAATACCAAGGCACATGAAAAGGTAACATTAAAGAAGAAACAAAAAAGCTACAGAAAGATATTTCTTCCATGTCCTCTGCACATTCACAAGCCTTCCCTCACAGGCCACACACAGGTCTCTGGTTTCCAGTACTTAAGAGAAGGATCATGAGATCAAGGCTCACCAGGACTACAGAGGGAGTGCAAGGGGGCAGCCTTAAGTTAGTGAGAGCCTACATCAAAAGGTACACATGTAGCTGGGCGATGGTGGTGCACATCTTTAATCCCAGCACCTGGGAGGCAGAGGGAACTCTTGAGTTTTGAAGCCAGCCTGGTCTACAGAGCAAGTTCCAGAAAGGCCAGAGCTGTGACACAGAAACCCTGTCTCCAAAACAAAATGAAAAAAAACCAAAAACTGGTATGCATGTACCCATGTAACCACCCCCACTATGTCAGATCTGTTGTAGTTTCTTCAGTTGCTTTTCCTTTTCTTCAGCCTATGATATCCTCACGTGGTTTCTATTGCTCTCAAGAAACATGACCAGGGCTACTCTTATCAAGGCAAACATTTGAGGTGGTGGTACACTAAGAGTTATGCTATTGTACAAAGAATATTACCATAAGAAACAGGAAAGGCACGGAAAGTACAGGGGGAAAGGACTGCCCTCCCAGTAACCTGCTTCTTCTAACCAGGCTCCACCTAGGTAAAGTTTCTTTCTATCACTTCCTCAGAGCACCTCTGGCTAATGACCAAGATTTTGACATCTAAATGTTTAGGGTAGGGCACTGGGGAGGTCAATCGGGGCAAGAAAACAAATGAAAACAGAATATAATGACACATCCATCTGGAGAACCCCATGACTTTGTATGGAAACAAATTAACTTTTTTTAAAAAAAAGTATTGTAGGATTAAAAAGAAAAAATATATAAATTATAATCTAAAAAAACTTAAAAAAACTCCTCCTCCAGTTTCTTTGAATACTGACCTAACAGAAAAATTAGTTTAAATATAAACCTGAGGGCTGGGAGAGATGGCTCAGTGGTTAAGAGCACAGGCTTAACCAAATGACCTGGTTCAATTACCAGTACCTGCATGGAGGTTCACAACTGTCTCTGTCTCCTGTTCCAGGGATCTAGAACCTTTTACTGGTTTTTGTGGACACCAGGCATGCACATGGTACACCCTCATTCAGGCAAAACATTCATATACATATAATACAATAAAACGATAATTTAAAAAAGCAAATACCTCTTGAAAAACAAATTTGAAAGAAATTTCAGCTTTGTGGACATAACTGATAAAAGACAGACCTACTAGGGCATAATCCAAACTAAAACAGCTCCTGTTCAGTCGATGCCTCTGGACCTTTACATCATGGGGACCACAGTAACTGTGGGTTTCAGTTTTGCTTTCAAACAAACAGGTGTCTTTAGCTCATCTCCAACAGAATGGGAGAAAAATCAGATCTATCCTTTCTCTGATACTCATCTCTCCCTCAGTTCTTCCTTTCATCTCTCCCCTGCCCCCCAAGACAGTTCCTAGTTCACAGTACACAACAAGAGGGTCCCAAGAAAACCTACTCCAGCTCTTCAAGAGTGCAGGTTGGCTGCTGAAGGACATGACACAGAAGCTTTATCCCACTGTCCTCAAGCCTGTTTGCTCCCAGGTCCAGATGTACCAAACTCCTGTTGTTCAGCAAAGCAGTGGAGAGGAACTCACTACCAACCGGAGTGAAAAAGCAACATCTCAACCTACAGGGAAGCACAGAATGAGTAAAGACAGAGTTGTCTCTACCACCCAGCACTGGTCTCATCTGCTCCACAATCCTCAGATCCGACCTCTTACTGCCAGCCTGTCCCATGTGAGTCACTTAGGTCTACATCAAACCCTTACAACTGGATTCACGTTCTTCAGAGCCAATCCCAATGTCTGTTTCCACTTTTCTGAAACAAGGTCTCAACTCTGCAGCACAGACTGGCCTACTACTCACGGTAGGGCCTGCTGGGTTTGAAACTCAGTAATTTTCCTGCTCAGTCTCCCTGGTTCTAGGATTGCACCTGGCTCAGCTTTCCACACTGTAAATCAAATGGTGATCTTTGTTCTCCTAAAAGTGCATACAGTACTCTTGCAGAAGAGAAGACATGGAATAGAGAGGCAGGCATGAGTCATGTCATAGAAATAAGCTAAGTGTTCTTTCTTTACATTTACTAGGGATATTTTTATCAATAAAAAAGACATTGTACCATTAATAATTTGGGTATAAGATGCCTCATAAATGGGGGAAATAATTATAACTCTTTAGTTTCGAAAAGGTTGATATGTAAATGTTAAATTCAGAAAAATTTGGAATAATTTCACATGTAAATGTTAATAATAAAATTATTAGACAACAAAATTACCTTTCCAAAAGGTATTTCTAGTTATGATTAAAAAAATTTAGGATTCATGAGGCAGAATGACTTTCAAAAAATTTACACATCTGGGCTGGGTTAATGTAGTAGAGTGCATGCCTATAATCCCAGCACTTGGGAGACTGAAGCAGGAGTATTGACAAATTCAAGACTAGCCTAGACTACATGGCAAGTTCAACACTAGCCCAAGTGACACAAGACCGTATCTTAAAAACATTTTAAAATATAATAATCTGTAAATTACCATAAAGTTAGAAATAGACCAACAAACTAGGAAAATTATTTCTAGTATATAAAAGAAGTATTCATGATAATAATCAGATATGATGTTTTTTGCTTTTGCTTTTTGAGACAGAGTTTCTCAATACCTATGGAGCCAGTCCTGGAACTTGCTCTGTAGACGAGGCTGCCCTTGAGCTCAGAGTCCTCCTGCTTCTGCCTCCCGAATACTGGGATTAAAGGTGTGTGCAGCCGCCACCTGGCAGCAAACATAACATTTATAATAGAAAACATCCAGAGGAAGCTGGAGTCTTTGAATAAGCAATTCCTAGGATACAAAAAGCCCTAAATATCTGCAAACCATGCTCAAGTTATTTAAAAGTTCTGTTTTTAAAGATTTTATTTTAATAGTGTATATGTATATGCATATGCAAACATTCTAAACTATGCTGTATTGGGAAGGGGCCAGACACTCACACAAGGCTCTGGAGAGTACACTGTGGATGTTTCAAGGCATCGCTGAGAAGTTCTATTCCTTCATCTCCCAAGAGGTTGTCTGCCAAGCACAAATGTGTCAGGCTCCTACTTTCGGTGAGAGCAAAGGAAAGAATGCCACAAACATCTTTTGTGAAGCCACAGCTTGCTATGCTGAAGGAGAAAACAGATGAGAAAGGAACCATTCAGTTTCCAACCATCTTTCCATGTTTAATGAGAAAATTACCTGATAATTATACCAGTCACTTTTCCTATAGAATCAACCTTGATAGATATTTAAATTGTGAATTCTGCTGTATCTAGATATAGGAGAGAATGAAACAAAACTGGGGAAGGCTAGAAGAACATTAAAAAATAGTTTAAAAATATTTAAAAACCAAGTTAAACATAAAAGTTGGGCTGAGGAAATAGCTCAGTTGGTAAGTCCTTGCCACACAAGCATGAGGATCACCATTTTGATCACCAGAACCATCTGAAAAGCTGAGCATGGCAGAATGTGGTTATAAACCCAATTCTAGGAGGGTGAAGACAGGTAGATCTCTGGGACCTGTGCTGGTGGTCAGCCAGCTTAGCCTATTTGATGAGATCCAGGCCAATTATAGATTGTCTCACAAAATAAGGTGGATTACTCCTGAGGAATACCCAGCGTTAACCTCTTGGGTACTATCAGGGTTGGCCTCCACATCCACACACATGAATTTATAGATAGTACCTGTGCAAGGACAAGTATTAAATGCCTTCCAATATAACACATAGACACAAAGACAGAGAGGAAGGTGGGGAGAGAGGAGGGGGAAGAGAGGAAGGGGGACGAGAGGAGAGGAGACACAAATACAGCAACACAAAGAAACAAAAGCAGAGACAGAGGCAGAGATGGCACACGCAGGGCGCGGGCACGAGAGGGGGAAGAGGGGGAGCGGGGAGCACACGCAGAGATAGAAACATGGAAGAAGGGGACATCTGGTCATATAGCTTAGTGATATTGCATGCTTACCATATTCAAGGTTCTGGGTTTACTCCCAGGACCAAAGAAGAAATCAGAGAAGAGTACGGAAAAGCTCTGAAGATCATTCAGGATAGATAAACATGCCAGCTAATGTCACCCCACAAATATTCCTATCTAGTTCATAGGTTCTAAACAAACTGACTCACGACAGTCTCTCTAGGCAACAGTTGGGATTTCCAAAGATCTTGCAGAGCGACTTCACTCCATCATTCATCAGATTGTTGGTGGACAGGTTGAGAAATACCAGGCTGCTGTTCCTTTCCAGAGCCTCCGATAGCTGTAGACAACGGTTCACATTCACGTCACAGGCTTCCAACCTGGGAAACAACTCATTTCAGAGACTTACAACCTCTGTTCACTCCGCTAGAGGGTGGCAGTCTCCCACTTTTGGAGATCTTGACTGAAAATTCAGCTTCCCTACAGAAACAAGATATTGAATAGCTAAAGCACATGGCCCTGATAGAATAAGCAGCGGGACTGGAGAGAACCATCCTCCAGGGCCTTAAAAATATGAATGAAAGCAGTTTTAAATCCCCTAAATGGTATTTTTTCCATCAAGAGGAGAGTTTTCTCCACCTACAACTTAGAAGACAGAAGGACTGCTGTGTTGGTGTGTTGTACACTGATTTGTGGAGCAAAGGTGAACCACAAATCGGGACCCAGAGCTGTGTCTCCCATGGGTTTTTATTCATGCACCAACCCACATTTTCTAAAGAACCTAATTTTGCTTTAATATTAAAAACTTTATTGTAAAAAAACTTGTAAATAAAAAGAAACATCACCAGTGAAATTAGTCAGAACCATGCTCCACACATCTCAGTGAACCTCCAGAATTAGAAAAGGATCTAATTTTTAATGAAAACAGGGGGATATTGCTCAGGTGGCAGAGTGCTTGCCTAGTCATGGGTTCTAACCCCACCACTGTATTATAAAATAGAATGAGAATAAGAAACAAATCAGGAATAAAATTGCTTCTGAAAGAGAAAGTGCATGTGGAGTCGTTCTAAATCCTTGCACAGAGGCCTGTGCAGAGATGGCACGGCTATGTGCCCAGCTGTATGTAAGGCATTCCCCGGATGCCCTTTATTTCGTTGTTTAAGCAAGGCCTACATTCCCAGCCTTTAAGAGTAGTACCTTTTAACTGAGTCACTGGGTTCCCTCATCAAAAGTCAGGGTTTGGATCAGGAGGCAGGGGAGCAGCTCTGTGTCATCTTACCTGCTGTCATGGTGACAAAACAACCAACAAGCAACTAAGTGGAGGGAAGATTTATCTTGTTCGTGGCTTCAGAACATTCAGTCCATCACGGCAGGGAACAGGTGGGCAGAGGCCTAATGTGGTGGCCAGGAAGTAGGGGAGGGGAAAAAAAGGAGGGGGACAAGGAGGAAAGGAAGGGACTTAGGTAGCCTTGGTTGGCCTGGAACTCTCTATGTTGGCAAGGATGACCGTGACACTCAGATCCACCTGCCACTGATGGGATTTAAAGGTGTGCACCTCTATACTAGACTTTCTCTGAACATTTTAGGAGCAAACGTATTAGGAAATATACAAATAAAACACCTACCAAGAGAAGGAGAATAGGCCTTTCTCTTCTTGAAATATATTTATAGTGAAGCATTCCCATGCAAATTATTGATAATTTTCAGTATGTCCAGATACAAGATCTGAAATGTCTCTACAATTTAAACTATTCTAAAATATTTTATCTGTATATTTGCAAAATTCTTGCAATAAGGGACTGTAGTTAGCAGAAAATACTGGGAAGTATTGTTTTTCAACAGTTTCATGACTCATATAGTCAGAAAAATATCAAGATGCAATTCTAAAGAGCAAAAACTGGACTAAGAGGGACAAGCATATGTCCAAATCTAATGAGATCTAAAGCAAATAGGAAATTGGGTACCAGGATACATGAACTATTTCGAGGAGGCCTACAATACTATTGATTATAATACCATGTGACTATCCGCATTTGGAGAACCACCACTGTTCCATAATATATTATATTGTCGCAAACTTTGAGAACTTGTGACAAAACAGTCACTTCTGGACCTACTAAGTCATGTCACAAAGTTTCTCACTTGAAAGCTTGCTAGCGAGTTCTACATTGAGCATCATTACTAAAAGACATTATCCAAATATCAACAGAAAGGGGATCTTATCAAGTCCTGCTATTTCCAGTGCCAAAGCTTTTGTTTCAGATCTATAGTCAATACTTTAAGAACATCTTACCTACCAAATAACACTGGAAGTTTTTTTTTTGCTATTGACATTTTCTTTTTAGACACAAGAACCAGTGGCATATATCTCACTTGACTTCCAGATAATCCAGGTTTAATCCTAAATCTACTTGCCTGATGGTTGTTTCTATCTCACCCTGACCCACTCCCAACTGTACATAACCCATGTTTAAGAATTGTCCATCAACTCCCAAAATGTGCTATTATCAAGTGAATTTCATATTTGAAAACCTGGCTAAGACTTTCAAGAACTCCCCAGTACTCACAAAATTCACCTTCCTATTTTAAAATGGTCTTACTCCAAGCTTTGCCACTTCTCCAGTTCCTGGATTATGAGTCTTATTTGTGAGAAAGCAACTTACCTTGGCCCTTTGTGCATTAAAGTTCAGGCTTGACTCAGATTGTCCAGAGATTATAAAAACATTTAAGATGAACTATTTTTCTGGTTTTATGTGTGTGTGAAACCAATTTGACTGACTTTCACTAGAAAAATAAGTGTTTTCTTAAAAGCGGTCCTCCAATGTGCAGACCAGGGCTGATAGCTAAGGTGCTTCTATTCCTAAAAAGCAACTGAAGGCCACCAATAAGAGGGACAGTACATGACAGTGCATATCTTGATGGTTGACAGTTGCCACACTGTTCTTTCTCAGTCTTCTAAGGCTTGGTTCTGAGTCACAGTTGAAGATAGTAGGAATTCATTATCAATAATCAAATAGAGCTTTTTCTAACAAACATGGTTTCCTACTACCATTAGTCAAAAGTACAATATATCCTAGAACTGTCTGTTCCCTCCCTTCATCTGGGAGATAAAGACACAGAATTATATACAATGAAAAGTGTTTCATGGGGAATGAGAGGAGTGAGCAGTCTTGTTTGAAAAAAAAAAAGAACTAGAAAAAGTAGTCTTCCACTAACTATACATCTCTATGAACACCAAGCCCAGACTTCACCGTTTGTCTATTGAGTAGACAAAAGTTATATTGAAACCTTAAACTTACCTCAGCACCCGTAATTTACATTGTTGGCATTTCAAGGCTGTACATAAGCTCCTTAACCCATTGTCTTCTAAGTCAGTATGTTTCAGGTCGAGATGTGTCAGGGTATGGCAGGCAGCCAAAAAACTAAAATCTTGACAGCTATTCAGGAAGCAGACCGATCCAAACCTTCAGCAGAAAGAGATACAAGAGTATTTATACAGTCAGCTCCACACACAGCTTCATGGTCCCCTTCCAATTATTATTCTCATCTTTCATCTGATGCTGGGTTTCTCATACTGTGGGTAAGGCACCAAATGAGTTCCAGAGAAGTAGTTGAGAAACTCAAGGTAAGTTTGGATTTGTAATCTGACTGCTGACATTCTCAACTATTTGACATTACAGGAAGTGAAGATGGTAACACCAGGAAAGGTAAAGAGAAGCCTCTGAAGATTTAAGAAGACTACCACAATTATCAGGGTCTCTCCAAATACTTCATTGACAACATGAACTTACAATGCTTAAATCCTTTCAAAAGCGAATGAGCAATTAGGTTCAACTATCAGATGTGTTATCATTAGCAACATATACTGTTGCAGACGTGCTGTTATGCTGTGGGCATCAGTGAGTAGAGAGGAAATACAAAGGTCACCTCCCAATTTTACCTTACTTACGCATTTGTGTTTGATGTACTTGATTCCCCTGCAATGCCCCTTCTGACTCTGAATTCATCTATCCATACTGCACCATAACTACTAAGGCCCCTGGAAAGCACGTCCCTCCTCAGCTAATTACCCAGCATTCTTCCTTCCACCATTTCTTCTATCCCCAACTAAGCACCCACAAGAAAATACTTTTATCGATTTACAAAGCTAACCATTTTTCTAAGTTACTATGTAAATATAAATTGGAAGCAATTTTTTCAAAAGAAAGGGACTTACCACTAAGGAGCCTAAGACTGAGAACATCACCGTTGCATCATCCCTTGGTGGGACTCTTGTTTTAATAGAAGCCATTAGTCAAAAGGTGGCATTTGTAATAAAAAATACTTGCACTGGTGACATATGGGAAAGACAATGTGAGGGAGATGCTTAGAGATGAGTGAAAAGATCTCACAGAACCAGTGGCCTCTCCTCATCTATCTACAGGTTTAGATAATGCTTAAAATTTGAAGTGAGAGCTCCCAACAATGAGATTCTAAGGAGAAATATTTGACAGGACTAGAGGCTAGTCTCCAAGATGACATCTATCTGGCAATACCAGGAACAAGGATGTACTATTTGTTTGGTGTTGTATACATGACTAACCACAAAATAGACATTACGCACATAACAGGCGCTAAATACAGAGGAGTATACAGACAGTTCCATTCCCCAGGAGAGCCAACAGCAAGAGATGTGCAATCATGCATATTTTAAATGGAGGTAATCTGGAACCAAATTAAGATTTTAGAACTGACCAGAGTAAACATGGGCACAGGTGAGGAGCAGGTGGAACATTCATATATTGTGGGCATAACTGTGTTGCAAAACTGGCATGTTCTTAACAGATACATCTATGGACTAGCTAACTCACATTTTAACCAAAGATGTAAAAAAACTCAAACAGCTAAACAATATTCATAACAGCCTCATTTCCAATAACTGTTGAGGAAAACAAACAGGAGTTTTAATTAACAAAGACAATGAGCTAAAAATTGCAATATAGTCACACAATGCGACGACAATGCCTATTAGCAAAGAAAACAAACTAGTGAAATACACAAAGATAAAGTTTGACAGCATTCTACTGAAAACAGACACCGATACATCCTATGTTAGTTAAATGGTTTCTATAATGAAACACAGCTAGCTAGAGTAGAAGATGGTTGCCTCATACTAGTGACATGGGATGACTGAACAGGAAGGTATAGACAGAGAATTTTCATCTCAATTCTCTACCTTATTTTGAGTGTTGGCTCCAAAGATGTTTATGATTGTCACTAAACTAAACTTATTTGTCACATTTAATAAAATTGATCTTATCAAATATAAACCAGTCAAAAGAATATTATAAAATAAGTTCTGTGTAATATCTTTGTAAGTACTTTTGCAACCTAAATTTAAGGTCTTAGTTCTCTGCCATTCTTCATCTAGAAAATTTCTAATGGAGTCTCAGAACCACATGCCAACAGCTTCTACAACCACTGCCATCTTTCCTGGAACAAATGAAGTCATGCTCCTGTATCTTTAGGCATCTCCATTATTCATGTTCTTAGAATATTTTGCACAATGATTTTATGTACAGCCACACATTTAATGAAGGAAGATTTTATATCATTTTGTGGTTCAGGCCTTGTGCAAACATGAAAGGCTGTCTTTACACATACTAACATTGGTCTGGGTCACTAGAAAACAGTGTTATAGGACCACTATCATCCTTCATTGACCAAAAAGTCTTTATATTTGTCATATAACTATTCTTATTAATGCTGATTTTCCCTAACAAGAGTAGAAGGTAGGGCAAAAATAATGGGAATACTCCATTAAAATTTCCCCTGTGCCAGGAGACATTGACCCATGCCTTCGATCTCAGCACTCAGAGGAAGACAGATTTCTGAGTTCAAGGCCAGCCTAGTCTACAGAGTAAGGTCCAGGACTGCCAGGGCTACACAGAGGAAACTCTGGCTCAAAACAAAAAACCACACACACATGACAATTCCCCATCTAAGACTTACTGTAGTTTTTGTACTTTGCACTTTGGGTGACTTAATTCTTCATTTATAATCTTTATCAATGCTTCATCAAGGATGCTTTCATACAGATCCATTTCTCTTAAGGATTCATTTGTATGCAGCACAGAAAACAGATCTTGCCAGTAGTGAGTGATTCGAGCAACAGTATCCTTGAGGCTGTGTAATTGGAAAAAGGAAAGACCAGCCACTTTCGCTGATATTGGATAGGCATACGCTATGAAAGCGCTTTAGGTGCATCTTTGCTATGAATAGTCCATAAGGACTTCAACTCTTGACTATCCCAGGATTTTATTTACCCAAGCCTCCTTCCCCTAAAATCTCATCCATTTCCTCANTATATATATACACTGCATATTCTACAGATACTTCACTTTGGAGGGAGAACCTCAGAATAAAGAAGTCTCATCCACATATCTGTGTGTATGTTCTGTTTTTATTTTGTTTTGGGTTTTGTTATTGTTGCTTTACCTTTAATTTTGAAACAGGGCTTCCCTATATATCCCTGGCTAGTCTCAAACTTGCCACATAGACTCCCTTGACCACAAATTAATAGATCTTCCTCTGTCTCTGGAGTGCTGAGATTAAAGGTGTAATCAGCCACATCCAACCTTATGTGTCTGTTTTCCTCCAGGTGTATGCACTCATGCGGAGGTCAGAGGGCAACCGCAGGTGTTGTTTCTCAGGTGGCAAGCTTTGTGTCTCATACAAGTTTTCTCAGCGACCTGGAAATTGCCAAATAGAATATGCTGGCTGGCTAGCGAGTTCCAGGGATCTGCTTGACTCTGCCTCCTCCAGCACTGATTACACATGCATGTCTACTCTGTAAAGTTCTTTTTCTTAAAACCTGGGTTTAGCTATTGAAATAAATTAATGCTGAACTATCTACCCATCCCTCTGTATTGAAATAAAGTTGAAATGAACAAGTCTGGAATGTCACTTCATGGTATTATCTAGCATGCTTTAAGATGGTGAGATTTTAAGTCCCAACTTTGGTGAAGGAGAATGTAATGAATGATGCTACAGAGTGGCAGACTATGACTTGAGCTTCCAATTTGCAAACATCTTAAATGATAAGCCATACTTAGAAAAAGGAATAAAATGTGTTCTCTTAACAGAGGGATGCTTTTCCAATTATGCCAATGGAACAGTTTTTCCAACAGAAAAGTTGAAACTCAAAGACTTAAAATCTGATGGTGACCCTCAGTTATGCCTATGGCTTCGTATAACTCATCTTTTTCATAAGTCAAATTGAAAAAGATAGCATTTACCCTGTAGGACCAGTGGAAGAACAAATACATGCTGTATTGAATGACTGGCACCTATGTGAGCAATAGTCACTGCATAATAGTTATTGCTCAATGTATGTTTGAATCAGTAATTATGTACTTATTTTCTAGATAAACACCTATATATCTCAGTTTGGGAATTTTTTGAATTGTAACCTCATAAGTAGTTATCTATGTTAAGAGTTCACAATTCTCTTGACATCAAAATTAAACTGGGTAATACATTAAGCATCCTGTTCACTATATAACTGTATGATACAGAATAAACCCTTAATTTTAGTTAAATATAGAAATTCCATAGTACATATCTTCTCACAAGTTTAGATGGGAAGAATCAGAAGAGCCAACTTGATGAAAGGGATAGGGTAAAATCATATAGAGTAGCAGAGATTAGGTGGATACAGGACAGATAGGTGACCTATGTATATTAGCCTCAGCAAGACTTCTAGATGAATTTTCTAAAAATAGTTACTTTACCTTACTTGAGCAATGTTTCCTTCTATAAGATCTACTTCACAACTAGTAAACTGAACACTTACCAAGTTCCATCTGTGGGGTCTAAGTCCAATATATCTCTTAACTCTGCCTTTATAGTCATTTTAACAGTTTCTAGAGAGTAGCAGTGCTTAAGGCAGAATGAATATATAAGCAACTGGCTTTCTTCTTCAACATGCACAGTAATCTTTGGGAAAGAACTCAGTGCCTGAGTTATGAAGTCATTATCTTGAGTCTCGTACAGACAGTGAAACAAATCTAGAAGTCTCAGTTGAGATGGATAGGAGTCATCTTTTTCTAATGCTTCCAGACACATAAGTAAGTCTCCTTTTATGTCCATGGATATTGTAAAGTTGAACGTTTCCTCCAGTTGGCGTACTTGCTCTTTATTCAGAAGACCGAACAAAAAGCATTTCATCTGTTCCAAATGAGGGTCCTCAGAATGGTTGCTTTCAAGTAACAGATATAAGCTTTCAAAAGGTTTGAGGGGATAATCTTTTTTTTCTGGATTCTCTCTTAACAAGTAGAACAAAGCTCCAAAAAATTCCTGAACACGGAGGTGAGCGAACGCATAGCAGGTTTCATACTCTGTGTCCTCCTGAAGAACCTTCACATCCAAGAAGACGGAGATGTCATTTCTGGTCAGCTCATGCTTTCTGAGATTTTTCTTGTAAAGTATATGCTTCATAGTCCAAATACCTTCAGCAGCTGCCTGGCACAGGCTTCTCAGTAGGGTTTCATTGGGCAGAGTAACAGAGCTTCCACCTGTCCGTGAAAATAAGCTGCAGACATAGCATGTGAACAGAGCTGTGGTGGTTTGGTAGGTCATTGCAATATTGCCACCTTTCTCCACTTGCTGCTTCAGACAAGTACAGACCACCCAGCACACTTGGCAGACACGGCACATGTTGAAAAGTCGTGGATTCTTCCTTATTGAATAGATCGCACCCTTAGCCCATTTCTTATCATTCAGAAAGAAACGCTGAATGTAGTCCATCCTTGCCTTCTCAGACAGCCCTGGCAGCTCTACGCAATGAGGTTTATTTAACAAGGGCTTCAGTTTCTTCCGTGCTGTGGATCTTGCTGTTACTAACAAGAATGATTCAGGAAGCATCACTTTCCTCAGCAAACTACTAATAAGAAAGGACACTGGGTGTTCCTGGGTCCAGTCATTACATAGTGCAAACTCTGGCTCTTCAAATGAGAAATCCAGTTCATCAAAACTATCGATCACAAAAAGGAGGTTTCTGGACTCGGACAGGATCTGTTCAATGGGAACTTCAGAACTAGGCCAGTTCTTGGATATTAACTGAGCAAAGCTTTTCTCCTTCGCTTGACTAATTTCTCTCCCACTGAGATAAAAAACATAGGCAAACTTCTCGAAGAGGTTGCCATCTGCCCATTCTAACATTGCCTTTCTCAACAATGTTGTCTTCCCAACTCCAGCATCTCCATAAAGGATGACTGTTTGTCGCATCTTGTAAGTGTTGCTATCCATATCAAATATATTCTCCAACAGCTTTTGGTCTTTCTGAATAATTCCCTGATATAAAGTTGCAGATTCTCCAGACAAAGAGTTCTTATCCCATGCAACACAAAATTTTTCCTTTATTACAGTTCTGTAGTCTGTTCCATCACCTAAGTCAGTTAGAAAAGAACCATACACACATTGAATTATCTTTAATTTCAGTGTTAAGATTCTCACTCCCACCCTTGCTCTTCTCTCTGCCCATCCTTCCTCTTTTCTCTGTCCACCTTCCCTTTTTCTTTCAGCCATAGGTATTAGAAACTGAACCCAGGTCTTCTGGAAGAGCAAGTGTTCTTAATTACTTAGCAATCTTTCCAGCTCCCTAGGCTAACTTTTGACTAGGCATTTCTGAATATTGCTTTCTTGATATCCCAAAGTCAACATAGTTTTGATTTTCACTTTGATCATAAATACAGTTTTATTGACTTTGAGTGACAGAACAGTGGTACATTGGAAGTAAACTGTCCAACTGAATAATGGTCCTTAATGACATCTTAATGCTAAACTGACCAAAGTCTTTGTCCTCAGACAGCATTTTCTCTTCAGAAACTTGGTTTTCCATCACCTCAGCATCCTCCGACATCATGGTCTTTGTTGTCCCTGCAACAGGTTCCAAGATGAGCTTTAGGAATGGGGGCCAAATTTTTCTGCATTGTGATTCTATTACAATAGGGATTTAGTAAAACTACAGCCAAGAGTTTCAAGCTGCCACAGCTTAGCCGAGGAGAAAATTTGGTACAAACCCTGGGGTGGACCTCTTGCCCTCTCTCTGCTCTATCATCAGGCTCAAAGCTCCCTTGCTTGTTCTGACTTCGGAGGGGGTGTAAGCAAAGTTCAAAGGAGATAATATGTGCGTGCACACACACACACACACACACACACACACACACGAGAGCCTTACATATGAAGACTAGGTGGTGCTGCTCATGAATTTTAAACATCTAAGATTTCACAAAATAATAACAGTATTATTTGAGTTTGCCTTTTTAGCCCATTGCTCATGTCAGCAAATATGTTGATCTTGAGAGTCCTCAAAGGTTTTGACTTGATTTGTAGTTTAGGCACAGGTACTTTCAGTTGTAATGCAGATTACAATACAAAACTGTAAATTACAAATGTTCCTCAAATGATCCAAAGTCTCCACGAAAACAACTTGTGCCTACTTCCAGATAGTTCCTTAGCAACACAGTTGGACTGTTTTACTCTTTACATGTATGTTCATCTTACCAAAATGTTTCAAGAGCCACGTTCCAGGTCTGCCCTCTTGGATAGAATTTGTTTATCAAGTAAACCAGTTTCTCCCACTTGGCCTCCAGTGTGGCCTCTGGTATTGAGCAGCATCAAGGATCTACATTCCCCTTTAGGAGTAACTTGAATTTGTTTAGTCCCTCATTGTTCAGCTGATCCAAATAAAATAGCCCAAATTCAGAAAAGGAAAAAAATAGCATCAATGTGTCAGGATTCAACCTTGTGAGGAAGAGTGATTTAAAGACAGAATTAAATTAGACCTATGAAGAGTGTGAGAAGAAAATAAACTCTATACACAGATTAATCCATCATATATTTACTCTAATCCACTGGACAGGCTCAGCATTGATCTCAAGTCTTCCATGTGCTCTATCATAAAACAGTCCTTGCCATCCAGACAGAAAGCAGGTAGGCTAACTGCAGATCTTTACTTCTCCCTCTTTAAATTCTGTTCCCAGCTTTGGGTCTGGCTACCTGCTGTGGCCTGTCCCTCCTCCATGCCTTTACCTCCATTCCATCAGGAAGATCTCCAACCTTCCTCCCCATTCATCCAGTTATCCCAGCCCCCAACTCCAGTAAGCATTGCCTTAGAAGCTTCCAGCTAAAACAAGCAGGCCAGTGAAGCAGGCAGTCAAGCATCAGGTCTTACTCTCCCCTCCTCTCCTGTATATCCAACCCCACAATTTCATATCCATTTTACCTGTTATGGCCTCTCCATACTCTCTTCCCTATTCCCAGAGGACTTAAGGACATCCTGGTGAAATGCCCTGGTTTCCCCTCCCATGGAATCCATCATGCCCCTCCAAGATTATCCCAATTCCTAAGTTTAGTTCCCAAGTATCTAGAAACAAACTTTACCCCATCCCCAACTTCACCCAGTGGCTATACCTAGAAGGATTTGAGAGCGACAGTCAGTCACCACATCCTCCAAAGAAAAAGAGCTCAACAGATACAAGGAACAAAACACCTAACAAAAACAAGACCAGATATCAACACCTAGAATCACAATCATACCAAAGCCAGATTCCCAGACTGCAGCACAAAACCACAACCAGTAACAGTCAGGACAATTATGTCTGCATTAGATCCCAGCAACCCTACCTTAGCAGGCCCTGAGAATGACAGCACAGCTGACAAACAAGACAAAGACCTTAAAACAGCCTATGGATGTTTGAAAATAGAAAATGAAGACACCCCTTAAAGAAATATATAAAAACCAAGAGAACAGTGGAAGAAGTGAATAGAATAGTTTAAGATCTGAGCATGGAATTAGAACCAATAAAGAAAACTCAGAGGGAAATTGCACATAAAATATTTAGAAATTCAAAACATCAGAGAAAAGCCTCACCAACAGAGTAAAAGAGACAGAGGAGAGAATCTCAGGCATTGAAGACACGGTAGAAGAAATGGATACCTTGGACAAAGAAAATGTTAAGTCTAAGAAAAAAATCCAGCACACTATCCAGGAATTTGGAACACTATGAAAAAAATTTAAGGACAATAGGAATAGAGAAGGAGAAGAAATCGAGGTCAAAGGTACAGAAAAAACTTTCAACAAAATCACAGAAGAAAGTTTCTCTAACCTGAAGGAGATGCCTATCAAAGTACAAGAAGCTACAGAATAACCAGAATGGAACAGAAAATAAAGGTCCCTTGGCACATAACTGAATGTGAAGATGTACAGAAAAAAGAATATTAAAAGCTTCAAGGGAAAAAGATCAAGTAACAAAGGAAGATGTATTAGAATTACACCTGGCTTCTCATTAGAAACCCTAAAAGCCAGAAGGGCCTGGACATATGTTCAGCAGACTCTAAGAGACCAAAGATGACAGCCAAGGCTATTATATATGACAAAAATTTCAATCACAGTTGAAGAAACTAAAACATTCCATGATAGAAATGAAATTTAATCAATATTTATTTACAAGTTCAGTCCTACAAAAGGCACTAGAAGGGAAACTTCAACCAAAAGAGGTTAACCGCACACAAGAATCTTAGGAGACACATGCCTTTAAGGCCAACCTGGTCTACAGAGGGAGTTCTAGGACAGGCTACAAACCAATACAGAGAAACCCTGTCTTGAAACCCCCCCCCCAAAAAAATACCATAATAATAAAATAATCAAACTGTATAATAAAATAACAAAACCATAGGAAATGATTCTAGACCAGCAAATAAAAGGAAACGTGGACACACACGTAGACAGAGGGAGATGCAGAAAGTGAGCGAGTCAGGCAGACAGTGAGCATGACAGAAAAAGAAAGGGCGAGAGGTTGTGACAGGCAGGCAGAGAGAAAGAAAGAGAATGAAGGAGAGAGGAGGGAGAGAGAGGGAGACAAGCAGAGAGAGGGAGGGAGAGACAGCGACACAGCTGACACAGATGCAGAGACACACACAGACTCAGAGACACACACAAACAGATGCACAAAGAGGCAAATAGACACATGCACAGACAGGCATTTCCTACTACTGTCTTAATTACAAGGCCCCATGCCTTCCCTTCGTAATAGCATTTCAAAGCTTGCTAAACCCCAGTGCCCCAGGCCCCCGTCTTAACAGCCTTACTTGATTTCTTATTCTGCATGAGCACTCCAGATAAATACTTAACCCATACTTCTTCAGAACCTCCATTTTAGCTCCTGTTTGGTGATTTGCCCATCTTCCTCCAAAATTTCCTGTCAATCTTTCATAATTCTCCCTCTGTTCTTGGTAATGATACTTGAAAAGACACAGTGGAAGTAAAAACATACAGAGCATTTACATGAAAGGTCAACTATCTCAAAGTTACATAGTAAAATTGTACCTCAGTGATCAGAACCACGGTCAATTTTAGGCTACTTTCCAATGACTTTAAATAAATAGAAACTTTTAATTACTTTTAATAAATAGAAATATTTCATCTTATGGACAAAATCTTACAAAAACAAGTCTTGTTGTAGTTTAAATGAGAGGAAAGGAATAATGAGGAACCTTTAAAGGAACACTAAGTACCCCCAGGGCTACAAGGAACATGGTGGTGGGGGAAGGAGACAACACAACACTGTCAGCTTCCTGCCTGCTACATCCAGCACGCTCCCTCAACTTCCTGCCTTTACTACCTCAGGGTCTTTCTCTTCCTTTTCTTTTTGTAACCAGCAGAGCTCTCTACCCTGTTCTATAGCTCAGGCCTCCACCTGTGAGCAGAACCAAGAGCAACTGTCCCCTATGTGTTTCAATCTTCTGCTTCTCCCTGGTCTCTCACTCCTTCCATTAGCATCTAAACACAGAAAAAATCCAGCTTGTTTTAACATTCTCTTTTTCCTCCACATGCCCTCTGCCTTCTTAGTCAGGAACTCTTCAGACTTGTCTTTCTTTACTTCACCTCAATTCACTGCCAACAAAGGCTACATTTTACCAACAATATCCCACATCATTTGGACTTTTTGCCGAAACTGGCAAGGAATTTTGAATATAACCTGTAATATAATATAATCTGTAAGCAAGAACTGAAGGAGAAGCTGCGTAGCATTGTGATGATTAAGGAAAGCAAAGGTGTTTAGGTGGAAGCCCTACCACCGTCCATATATACCCAAGAAGGTTGGGATGTTGGGGATCTCCAGCTAGAGGCTCCATTCCACCCACCCTCTGGTCTCACTCCTCCCATTCCAAACCTGGCCCCTGACAAAGCCCACCAAAAGTCACCCCCTCCCTGGGCCTTCTCAAGATTACACCTACATGAATCCTCAGAAAACAGAAGTGTGTATGCAGGAATACATGAGCAGCAGCAGCACCATGTAATTTCTAAGTTCTGGATAAACACCTCAGAAGCCCATCTACTGCAGAATTAATCAGTTGTAAAAAACACTCAAAAACAAAACACAAAACCCCCAGTATTAGAAATTAAAACCAGGGCCTTCTAAATGCCAGGCAAGTGCCTGTCCTCTGGACTATTTCCACAGCCCTAGTAAAAACCACACAATGAAATCCTATGAAGTGATGAAAATATAGGGCCTGCAGCGGGCCACCAGGATGAAGCTTACAGTGAGAGAGAGCAGTCAAATCCAACAAGATTATAAATGACACAAGCCCATTTGAAAAGATCAGCACAAGGAAAATGCACCAGGCTGTGTTGTTTTTAAATGTATTCTATTTCAAATGGGCTAGTGAAAGAGCTACAGCTTCTGCTTCTACAAGTCAGTCAATGTGACCTCCAAGGTGAGTGGGGGAGGGGTGAATGGCGCCGTCTCCCTGCTGTTCTCAGGTGCTGGCATTTTAGCCCTTCAGCTGCCATGGTTTGCAGGAGTCATCACTTGCTAATCACTTACAAAAGTTCACACTTGCATTCCGTAAGCACTTATGATTTCTACTACAGTAAATTCATTTTTAGAAGCTTTATGGCATCAGAAAGGCCTGAAACAAATCAGGGTTATGGGGAAAACAAACTTATTTTGAGCAAGTGAGGAAGACCTATCATACACAAGCTGCTGACTGACAAACTTTAAGCATCCCAGAAAATGTTCAAACTCTAAAATGCCAGCAGATGAGAAACTAGTGCAGACCAGCATTCTCAGTGACCAACGTGCCTGAAAACCAATAGCCTGTGATAAGACATGGTAACGCACATACTCTGGTATAAATGCTAATAAATGCCAAAGTCTTGGAAGGTTGAGTACCTGGAACTACTGAGGACTTCAAAATTGTGACTTTTCAGTCAATACTTCCTTTAGGATTTTATCTAATGCAAAGAACCCTCCAGAAAGGTTTTGGTTTTAAAATAAAGTAAATGCAAAAAATGCATATGGGCTTCCTCAATTTCTGGGTTTTTTTTTTGTTTTTGTTTTTTTGGGGCAGGGTTTCTTTGTAACCTTGGATGTCCTGGAATTACCTCTGTAGACCACCTGGCCTTGAATTTACAGAGATCCACCTGCCTCTGTCTCCAGAGTGCTGGATTAAAGGCATGCTCACTACTGCCCAGTTACTCTTGATTTTTTTTTTTTTGGATCATTAAAACGGCACAGTCAAGCAGTCAATGTGGTAAAAAGGCAAAGCCTGTTTGTCAAGTCTCAAAGAGATAAAAGTGGGCCATGATAACTTGTCAGAAGCATAATCATCGGTAACCACTGAAGCGAAAGCAATTCTGGGCACTGTTGGATTGGTGGGAGGGTGAGTAACAAAGCCTCGAACCACAGCTTTCTAAAATTTTGCTGGAAAGAGAGACATCCTGGTAGCATGTAGCCCAGGAACCACCATGTTTTGAAGAGGCTTACTTTGCAAACAGTAAGGAAAATTGGCTGAGAAAACTCAGGGTTGAGAAATGCCAGGAAACCTCAGACGAAAGGACAGACACCTGCACTTGGCCTAGGAACAGAGCAGTGGGTGGCTTAGGTCCCCCAGGACTGCTGCACAGGGATGTATACCATTTTAACTCACGGCTTCAGACCGGGAGTTCCTATCCATGCCAGTTAGCCCTCAATGCTAAGGCCACTAAGCAGGAGCAAACCCCAGTTCTAGTTTCCCATTCCACCCGGACCCCAACTGCCAGCAAACCCTCACTCACAAAACCCCTACATATTTTTGCAGGATAGTCACCCATGCTAACGCTGTAGGTGTCAGGCACTCCAGGGGTCCTGGCCACCCTTATTCTCCGTCCTCAGGTGCAGGCCACATCCTTTTCCTATTTGCATGTACAATGTGGGCATTGGAAGGACTCCCACTGAGCCCTTACTAGTCTTAAGAGCTCGCAAAATACACATCCAAAAGGTCATACCTTTCGTCTGAGTAGGAACTGGGGATGAAAGTTAAGTGTGCCTTGAGAAACACGAGTTGACCAAGGAAAGGAACTGGTGCTTGAGAAGCCTCAGCAGGTGACAAGGAGAACTTCACCCTTTTAAGACCTCGCTGCTGTGCTGTTGCCGCCTTTGGGAGGGGCAGGCACTCCTGCAGGGCTTGGTGGGCTGGCTCAGTTGATTCTCACCACCTGCCCAGCAGGTTTTCCTTCTGATTGGCTGGCCTGGTTAAGACCTCTGCTCCTGAGTGTCTATGCCTCCCACTCTTCCTGATGCAGTTCCTTCCTACCCAGGAGATAATTTCTGTGCTTGGCACATGTGTAGGACCGAAAATGTGTACTAAGCTACAAAGTTTGAGTTATATTATCATGAAATAGTTTTCATTTTTGCTTTATCACCTAATAAAGCATTTATTTGCTGACTATTGATGGCCTCTTCCTGCCTTCCCAAGTTGTACCATTATGGCTTTCCTCAGTACGTAAGATCCATCACTTTCTGTGACTCTTAAGTTACCCTTCAGTTAGATGAAATTTCTGATCTGTTTGCCTATGATCATTTTGTTACAGCACCCTCACAAGTGTTTCTTATACCCTACAAAAAGATGGATTTTCCTGCTTCACCTACTGTTTCTGTCCTTATATGGGGAAACCCTCTGATTTCATAGTTAATGCAGCGTGTTATGTTCTTTACATGTTACATTAGAGTCTTTATTTTCTCCCATTCCGTTTCCTTCCTTTCCCATTT
>LOEQ01003471.1:203487-213774 GCA_001685075.1 Bramus lutescens
CTCAAGGAACAAGCTGGGGCCATCTCCTTGGACACCTGGGATCCCCTCTAGAGTCAAGACTCGTGCCAACCCTAAAATGGGTCCCTTAATTAAGATATCTGCTTCCCTGCTCCTATAACCATCCTTCCTCTACCCCAACCGTCCCAACCCCCCAAGCTCTCCCCATCCTCCCCTTCTCACTTCTCTCTCCCCATCTTCCCTCACCCGTACCCCTATTCCTGTTATCCATAGTTTTGTTAGATTTTGTCTTTTCATAGTGTCCCAGATTTCCTGATTTTTTTCTTTCTGCCAGGTTTTTTTAAATTGTAGATTTAACATTTTTTTCTATTGTGTCTTCAATGCCTGAGATTCTCTTTTCCATCTCTTGTATTCTGTTGGAGAGGTTTGTCTTTAAGGTTCCTGTTTGAATTTCTGGATATTTTAATCTGTTGATTTCCTTCATTTTGTGTTTTCTTATCCATTTACTTCTACTATTGTGTTTTAATAGATTTCCTTAAGGTATTGATTATTTCCTCTTTTAAGACCTTTATCATATCCATAAAAGGCATTTTAAAGTCTTTGTCTTGTATCTCAGCTGTTTTGCAATTCTCAGCACCTGCTGTGGTAGGGTCTCTGGACTCTCATGGAGACATATTGTCCTGGCTATTATTGATTATGTCTTCTTGTTATCTTTTAGGTATCTGGGCTTGGGAAGATTGTGAATCTAGGTACTGATATATGGTCTTATTTTTGTTAGGTGGATGTTTCTGTCTTAGGAGGGTGGGTGACTGTATGTTGCCTACTAGGGAATTCTTGTGAGTTTCTACTAGATGTGGTCACTGTGAGTTCTAGGTAAAGTGTGTTTCTAGCTATTTGGGGTAACTCATAGAAATGAGAATGGGGCCCACAAGAGGGAGGATGTTCTACCAGGATTTGCTTAGTCTGCTGGTAATGGGAGCAGAGAGTCAGGAGAAGCCATGATTGGTAATATGCTAAGGAGCTGAACATGAGGCAATGGGGTTGGATATGCAGAAGAGGAGGGAGAGTAAAGAACTCAAACTTGCCTCCCTGTTTTCATGGCCCATTTGCTTAGCAGACTTGGGTGGTAGGTTCCCAAGGAATGCCTGCTGGAATTGGGGCTGGGATATTGGGGTGAGTTGGATGAAGAAAATTTGGAGGGGAAATCCATGTGATACATTGGGAGTGAGGAAGGGAGGCTACAGAGGAGGCCTGCTGCAATGAGATTGTGGGAATGGATTTGGAAGAGAGGAGGCAAAGGTGAATGTCTAGAGTTAGACAACTACTTCCCTGTCCATATTGAATTTTCAATAGTGGTTATACTGAATGCATTTTTGCCATGTTAGGTACTTTTCATTTTATACTTTATAAATATCAGGTAAGGTACATGTTTTTTATGTTCAAATTTTGTTCCCAAATGTTCAAGTTTTTCAAAGATTTTGTGTATGCCCTCTTGTGCATATTTTCAAAAGCTCACTCATGTACTTGTGTGAATTTAATGTATGACATATGTACAGAAACCTATGGAGTTCCAAAGAGGGCATTAGATCCCATGGAACTGGAGGTGGAGGGTTTGTAAGCTACACTTGGTGCTGAGAATGGGTCCTCTGCAAGAACAGCAAGAACGCTTGACATCTAATTTTCAAATGATCAAAATTTTTGAAGTTCAAATCCCAGCGGGTAGTACTTTAGGAATGATTCTTTAGGCAGTGCATGCAAGGGCTTTTGTGCCAGGGCAGACCATTCAGCCCCTTGAAGGAGGCAGGAGTCATTTCCTATAGTACTTTATAATGTAGTCCATTTCTTAGCTGCTTTCCAATCCTGTTTTCCTCACAGAGTTATTCTGTTGACAAGACTGAGATCCTAAATGCAGAGATAGAGAGGACGATACATTTAAAGGGTTCCCAAAAATCTTTGCCATACTTGGTGGCCAGCCTTGGTCGCAGTGCCTCTTCTTGGGCCACATCTCTGGCATTTTGATGCTTTTTACATAGCATTAATTAGTAACCAGTCCAACCTTTTACCCTTATGTCTTGCCTTTAGAATACAATCTTGATCCTCTGCTACAGAGTAATTCACTGCTAATTAATTGTATTATCTTTGGACCTGACATCAAGCCCAGAATTGATCACCAAGCACCATTTTAAATAAGGGTCGGCCTGAACACTCGTACAAACCAGTCCTTATTGGACTATTACCACTGCACAGAGGTGTTTTCTTGTAATCAATACAGAGGGAAAAATTAGCACCAATATGTGCATATTTTTTCTGTGAGTCCTATTGTTTTTGATATGTCTGTTGTTAAATTTTATACATTATACAAAACCTGTTCTTATATATACACATGTTATTGTTAAAAATTAATATATATCTTCTATATTAAATAATGTGTTTTACTCCTGTTATTCCTTATTATGGGGGTTTTTTATCAAATGCTGAAGGACAGTTTGTGCAGGAAATAAGTGGTTCCAGTTCCTCATGACAGAAAGAGGTAGGGCAGATCATAGAGTGAGTAGAGAGAAAAATATCTCTGTAGTAAATGCTCCATTGAATTTTCAGGACTGTGTTTCCACACGTGAATGTGTCAGCATACCAAGGCTGCCATCTGCTGCAGATCTAGGTTTGTGTGCATTCATAGGGTAGAATCCTGAAGAGAGATTGCTCTGCTAGTCAAATGTGCAGTTTTGAAAGGACAACTGTATTCACCCAGTCACAATAAAGGAATGGCAGCAAAACAAAACAAAACAAAACAAAACAAAACAAAACAAAACATGTTTGGGTCCTGTATAGCAGGTCCCCATAATTCTGTACTTATTGTTACCTGGAGAGTCTGTGCATCCTTCCTACCAAGGATTATTCATTCTTCCAGGAAACAGTTTGTGATTATGTATGCAGAGCATATGATGTTTAGGAGCTTTAAATGTGGACTATTCTTTCTGTAAATGAGACCCATTGCAACTTTGGCAGCAGAGGCCGAGCTGTTTAATTGCCAACCATCACAAACTCTGGAGCTTTAAGGTACCCTTTCACTGCTCCTCTTCCTCACTAGGATAAAAGTTTGCTTTGCTCGTGCCTTTGTGTTCAGGGCCTAGATGGGTTCTAATGTGGATTTCAGAATCAAATTGTGGTGTGCAAGTGAAAAATCAATTGGAAACGAGTGAAAACCATTTATTTATTTTATTGGTATATCTATTTTTAACTAACTGTTGAAGGTCCTCTTAAGGCGTGTAGATAGTGTGTTGGGGCAAATTGAGGGAAGTAAAGCAGATTCTAAAATGGACTGGATAAAGAATTTCAGGGTTAAACTTAAATGATGGATTGTAGGAAACTGTAGATTTTCAGAGGATCCTAACTGAAGTAACCAGGAATACCCCAGGGAACTTACTACCTCAATCTTAGAGTCAGCCTGCAGTGCCCTTTTGTTCTTAAACTGATCCTAGTGGAGAGTCCAAAATCTCAGTAGGTGCACAGTGTCCCCTAAAAGAGTGGAAACTTGGGGAATTCAATGTTCTTTGTTTTGTCCTTACACTGTGCCCTTGCCAGTTTTGGCCTAAGTCAGTCAGTCATAGCTTCCGAGGCCTCAGAGTTCTGCCAATGACCCGCCTCAGTGCAGCCTTCACCTCATTATTCCTTAGGCTGTAGATGATGGGGTTCAACATGGGAGTGACGACGGTATAGGAGAGTGACACCATTTTCTTGTGCTCAGGAGAGGTGTTTGAGCGTGGTCTGAAGTACATGAGGATGGCAGTGCTGTAGAAGAGGGAGACGACCAGAAGATGGGAGGAGCAAGTGGAGAAGGCCTTGCGCTTCCCCTCAGTTGAAGGCATCCTGAAGATGGTGGAGAGGATCCGGACATAAGAACCCAGGATCAACAAGAAAGGGAAGAGGATGAATAGGACAGTGGCTGTTAGAGCCTCCAGTTCAAACTGTGACGTATCAGCACAGACCAGGGCTATGACCGGGGGGCTGTCACAGAAGAAGTGGTTCACCCTGTTGGGGCCACAGAAAGGGAAACTGAAAATCCATGTGGTTTGCACAGTGGCCACTGGGAATCCTGCGAACCAAGAGGCTGCTGTCAGCTGGGCACAGGACCTGCGGCTCATAATTACTGGGTATCGCAAGGGATCACAGATGGCTACATAGCGGTCATATGCCATTGTGGCCAGAAGGCAGCACTCAGCAGCCCCAAAGAAAAAGAAGAAATACATCTGAGTGGCACAGCCAAGGAAGGAGATGGTTTTGTCTTGAAGTATTAAAGTACCCAACATCTTGGGCACAATGACGAAGTTGAAGCCTATTTCCAGGAAGGATAAGTTTCTGAGAAAGAAGTACATAGGACTTTGCAGGGCAGAATCAACTGTAGTAACCAGGATTATGAGGACATTGCCCATGAGTGTGACTAGGTAAATGATCAAAAACAAGAGAAATAATAGAGCCTGTAGCTCGTAGGACAATGTGGAGAAGCTCAGAAGAATAAATTCCCTGACAGTTGTCCAGTTTCCCCAGGTCATTCTTCTGCACATTGGCCAGTCAAGATTCAGGAAGGTGAGGAAATCTTCCACATAATTTGCTATGAACTTAGTGTACTATAAATAAGAACCTCATTTGGTTAGAGACTACATTTGTTGTCATCATTGAATGTCAGGTATCAGGCTTTTCCAAAATGTATAAAATCACTTTAACTACTGAATTTATAGTTTTAGAAGAATCCTCATTTTTTTCCCAACTAGACTGAGATTCACTCTATCTACATGTATTTGTACGTGTCTAAACTTTTCTCTGTTCTGAAGAGAATACCCAAAGGCATAGTTCCTCTCACCTTCCTACTCTAGCACTGTCAATAATCATTGGTGCTAAGAAACACAGGGGAAGGGTTTTTGAAGTCCAGTTGCTCAATTGAAGAGGACAAGATCTGATTGGGTACAAATTGTATAGCAAATGGCCAGGAAAAAAATTCAAGAAACAGCCAGTACAATTAAATGCAAATGATTGCTGAGTAATAGTCCTGTAAAGGTCCCAATATCAAGATGCTTAATACTGAGAAAGAGTTAATATTGCAGAAGCCCCACTTTTACACTTGTCAGCACTTATAACACAGAAATGGATATATATGCATCTCATGGAGGAAGAACTCTCAAGGAAGTTGTGCATGAGCAAAGAGAAGAGAGTTAACATCAGTTAACATCAGTGTCATGGGAGAATCCTGATGTGTTAGGTGTAAGCCTTTACGTCATTTCCTCTTGGTTAAGTTGTGCTTGGCTTTCAAGGCATTTGATGGTCACAAATTACATGTCAATAAAGTCCACCTCAAACATCCAGGTGCCAGTAGTGAGGAAGACTTTCCATGAGAAAGAAATAGAAGATTTTGTTAACAACCAAGTTTCAAAATTGAGAATCTCAAATTATTTTTGATGATGTTAATCTTAGATGAAGGAATAAAATTAAAACATGTAGCCTGTTCTCTGATGCATTGTATATGCTCAGTAAAAGTTAACAATGATTATTATGGCAATGTGATACCATCTCTGCTTTCAAGTAAAAAGTAAATCTATTCAACCCATTGCTCAATCTTTGTGTTGCCTCCACTGTTAAATTTCTAGGACAAAAGAAGAATAATTATTCAATAAATGCAAATTATGTCCTATGTGGTAGTCATCGAAAGTCATAACTGACTGGAGAAAAACTCTCTGCTCTCATAGAAGCTGCTTTCTCCACAATTAGACATAATATCAGTAAATTTTGCTAATAGAATGTGTATTATGTGGATTGTAAATAAGAGCAAAGCTGCAGAATAAAGTTGTGGATGAGCAAGGTATCTGGGTGTAGAAAGGGTTAGAAATGACTGAAAAGAAGACACTCTAGTCCTGTGCAGGTCAAGAGTCAGGGAAAGAACAAATGCAAAGGGAAATACAAAGAAGGGAATGCTTAATGATTTTGCTAATTGATATTTGTTTAAAAATACTCAACCTTGGTTTCTCTATGTGAGTCTATGTATCTCTATCCATTTTTGTGCCTTTTCTTGTCTATTTTTGTTCCATATGTTTCGGTTTTTTTTCCTATTCTGATGCCTTAGATTTTGTTTTATCTTATTATTTTTCCCTTTAAAGCTCCGCTTGTTTTCTTACTTTTTTTTTTGAGGGGTTGGGGACAGATTCAAGACATGGTTTCTCTGTTTCCTGGACATCTCTGACTGTCCTGGAACTCACTCTGTAGACCAGACTAGCCTCGAGCTCGCAGAGATTCTCTTGCCTCTGTCTCCAGAGTGCTAGGATTAAAGGTGTATGTCTTCACTGCCTGACTTGCCTGTTTGTTTTCTGATGAGAGACAAGAAGGTGTGGATCCAGATGAAAGGAATGGTGGATGTCTGGGAAACTGGGTGGGGCTAGATGGAGAGGAAACTGTAATCAGGGTATAGTGTGTGAGAAAAATATCAATTTTCAATAAAAGAGAAACAGCATCATAAAGAGATCTTTGATATTTGTTTACATGATGGAACATTTAGGAAGTGCTAACTTTGGTTTTTACAGTTTCATTAAAGATTCAGCGAATGTTCTGGTAAAACAATGTTATTAATTTAAAAGCAATCTGGTCAAGTGTAACCATGGCCGGTGACAGTTGGAACTACTGTAAGCACCATTTGTTTTGAAAATTTTCTAAGGACACACATCAGAACGACTCCAGTCAGATACTGGAAATCAAGTGGCAAGGTAGCAGGAAGAAAATGGCATCACAAATGAACACTTTAAAAAGCACAGGGACACACGAGACTAATTGTGGCTCTCTGACTTTCCGGCAAGGGTAGCCGCTCTTTTAAGGACTGGAAATGTTTAAGTTGAACAAGGATTTAGAAATAACGAAGGGCAAGGTCTTAGAGCTATGTTTAAACAGCTTTGTTTTTCTCCTGATCTCTGAAATGCCTCTTGGTGCATCTTCCTAAGGCTCCAGAGTTGCAAGAGACACACAGATAAAACCCGATATAGGACTTCTTGTCTTCCTCCTTCCCCACCCTTGTAATTAGTACACTTTCCTTCCTTTGCTTCAATCTCTTGCCAACCTTCCCCTTTATATTTCCTTTTTTTTGAGCTGTTCTTCACTCTTCTTTTCTTTCACACCTGTCATCTTTCACTTCTATTTTGGATTCTCTATTTTCCCCACTATGCAGAGAAACGACAGCAGAGAAGTCACTGGACAGAATTTGAAAATGGCCTTCCTGTAGCTGAGGTTCTGTTTGTGAGGATGTTACCAGTTCAGGAGAACATTGAGTTCACAGCTTTTGTAAACTGTGGCTGTGACTGTATGAGAGAGGAGAGGAGAGGAGAGGAAAGGAGAGGAGGGGAGGGGAGGGGAGGGAGAGAGAGAGGAGACAAAGAGAGAGAACACTATACTATAGCAGGAAGTGAAAAAATGAGGAACTTAATTGAGGTTGATAGCTTAGACAGTGACCTCTCTGTTCACAGTGTCCATTTTCAGGACTAACACTTTGGAGTTTCTGTGTCTTGTTAAAAACTGATAGGTGCATTATGATGGGTACTTAGCAAAATTTCCACATAACCAATGATTTATGTCAACATAGTCTTTTGTTATTGAGGACTCTGTTGTTGTAAGTACACATCAGAGTTCTGAGATCAGACAACTTTTTGAACAGTCATAAAATTGGGCTCTGACATTACTCTGAGATATGTTTTCTGTTATGTAAGTTTATCATTCTACTAAATGGCCTATCTACTTTACAGGGTGCTGGTGAAGATAATCTACATGTAAACAAACACCTTAAACATTTTAAAGTACATCACATATGTCATTATTGTTTCACATAATCTCCCAGGACCTATTCTTTATCAAGTTCTGTAAAATTCCAGGTGTTTTGCATGAGTCTCTGATTTGTCTTCCTGACTCTTAGAAATTTGTAAAAGAAGAGATATTTTTGGTGGTGATTCATCTTCTTTTCACAGGGTTTCAAGTCTATGCCACAACCTCTTACCCTTTACTCACCTTTTTTGAGTGACATCTGTCTATGTAAATTCTGGCAAACTTTCCTCTGTGACAGTCACCGTGGAGCAGTCTCAGGATATTTGAGAATGAGTGACTCCAGGAGAGCCCTAAGTTATGGCTTTGACTGCCAGTCATTGTCAGTCATTCCAGAGACACTCTGGATTAGGCTTGCCTCTGTCCTGTTTGATGGCAGACTCTAGATTGTGCCATTGTTAAGGTTTCCAAGATGCGTTATTTCAGGACTGTGCCAGTCACTTCAGGTAAGCCATGTGCAGTGGCTTGGTTAGTTCTTGTAGGCAGGCCCTGAGCTGTGCAGTGCTCATCACTCCAGAGATACTCTAGAGGATTCCAACCTGGGTCTCAAGACTATTTCATTCATTGCTGTTTATCATAGCCACATGATTTCCCTCAATGCTTCCTCTTCTGCAGGTGTTATTTCCCAACAGATGTGAATTTTGGGCAGTTCTCAGTTCTCTTCACGAAGAACCCATGATTTTATAACTTAATATAGATTTTTTTTCAGCTGCAACTTTTCCCAGAATTGTGAAGCCACAGGAAAAAGTGTCAAAATTCAGTGGTCTATCTATACTTCAGGATTTATAGGCTACATTAATTAGAAGAAAGTCTCAGTATTGTTTGCATTTCCTCACTTTTGAGAGTTTTCTGGGTGGTTTTAACTGGACTGAGGAGAAGTTTTCAGGAACGGGAAGTAGAATCCATTACTCGCTATCTAACCCAGGTGCAGAATATTAATGACAGGCACAAGCAGTCAGAGATGTTACTAACCTTCTAGCAAGATGAAGAACTGGATGTATGACAAAGAACCTCAAATTCTAATTTTTCTGGAGCAATAATTGAAGTTGAGAAAGGAGAAAATCCAATTTCCACTCCTAACTAAGAAGTTATAAACATTCATACCTCCTGGGAAAGGGAAAATTGATTTTTTCCCAATGAAATCTCACTGTGTGCATCTACCCCATGCCAGGGCAGGCCCCATGCCCAGGAATAGCTGGCCAATACAAAACACTCCCCATTTTTGTGTACTTTTTGCTTTGTTTAGGTATTTTTGTCTTATTGATATTCTTTTTCTTGGTTTGTCTGTTTTGATTTCTTCTTTTTTGAGACAGGAAACAAAATGAACAGTGAGGTGTGGAGAATCTGGGAGGAGTTGGGTGAGGGGAAAGAATATGATCAGAGTAGAGTACACGAACAAATTTTGTGGTAAAAAATTATTTATTTATTTATTTATTTATTATTATTAAAAATTTCCACCTCCTCCCCTCCTCCCATTTCCCTCCCTCTGGTAAATTAAAATGAAATCGGTGCTTTGAAATAAATGTCTCTGAGCAATAGGAGCTTTGTACAAAATGCTTAAATGGATGTTCAAAGTTTTCTCAAAATGCTTTTGGAGGATGTGTTTGTGAATTTCTCACTGGAAACATCAATCATATATGACTTTTTCATTACTGCTTGCTTGGTCTCCAGCATGGTTCCTGCAATCCATGATAATGTGAAAATAGTTATGGCTACCCAACTTCTCTCTGTCATTCCCCCTCTCAGCCTTTTCCTCAACACCATCCTCATTCTAGAGTTTGCAAGAGGACCAGTCACAGCACGGGTCCTTATATTCAAAGAAGAAATGCAGAAAGTTCACTTTGAAAGTCATCCATCAATAAGAGTTTATCAGATGCTTATCACATAACAAGTACTAGTAAATGGTCACCACTTAATGGGATAGAATGTTTAGGAGTGAAAGAAAACAAAGGAATCTTATAAATATGAAATTACAACTGTGATGACCATGTACCTAGGGGAAATAATACAGCAAAAAATAGCACTATCATTTTTCTTTTATCTAGACATAAGTCATGAGCAGTAAGGAATAATGGAAAAAATTTAAAAGATTATTGTGAGTCGGCTGAAGACATATTTGTGAATGGGCAAGAATGATACCTTTATCAAATCAAGAGTCTGCGTATTGTCTTGGTCACATCCCCTGCAAAGGACACGATCTAAGTGGGAGATGAGGAAACAGCACTGTCACTGCCCTGTGCAAGGGTTTGTGTGGTTTGGAATCCATTGTGGAAATAAACACATCATAAAAATAATTGATCAAGTAAGGAAACTACTTACTTAGTTCTTCTTATGGGTTACGTTGTATAATTGGTGTTGAGAAATACATACTTGTAGTAATGAGGGGAGTGGGCCCTGCTTTTCGTCGAGCCCAGCTCCCGCACGGCTAGCTTATACCCCGAAATAACAACACACAAATTGTATTCATTTAAGCACTGCCTGGCC
>LOEQ01003471.1:229366-248228 GCA_001685075.1 Bramus lutescens
TTTTGTTTCCACAAGAAATGAGAGGCTATGGATTCATTCTGGGTTAAGAAAAATCAGCTTTGATCAAGGAAGACCTCCTGAGAAATCTCCAGTAGGAGCCGATGGCCCAGATGTCTGAGTTCTACATCCAGAACAGATTCAAGATTGCTACCTGAGATGATCAAGCCTCAAAGGACACTCCAGTCACTACTTGATCAAGACACTAAATTTTCTTTAGGTTCCCATATAATTATCAGTGCCTCCAATCAACAGGAAGAATCCTGGAAAACTATGCCCATATCCCCCAAAACTGGCGTATGGATATTTATCTTTGTTTAGAGTGTTGGTTAGAATATGTTATGGATAATGGTCTGGACAAAAAGCTAAACAAAGGATATTAGATTCAGAGTTCTTGTTTTGAAGAAAAATGATGGAGAGGGGGAAGTGCTGTGGGACAATGGTTTTACCCTGTAAAGATTTGTCTCTTGTTTAATAAATGCTGATTGGTCAATAGCCAGTCAGGAAGTATAGGTGGGGCATTGAGAATGCTGGGAAGAGGGAAGTGCTATCTGCAGTTGTGACCCAGCCACAGAGGAAGCAAGATAGAAAGATGTGACTGACTCATCAAAGAAGATACCAAGCCATGTGGCTAAAACAGACAAGAATTATGGGCTAATATAAGTTATGAGAGTTAATAAGAAGTCTGAGCTACTAGGCCAATCAATTTATTATTAATGCAGAACTCTGTGTGACTCTTTAGGACTTAATGGCTGCGGGGACAGAAACCTCTGTCAACACTCACTGTATCCTCTGTATCTCTGAAACACAGTACAATCCATTAATACTTACTACCCATCCATACAAGGTATTTGAAAAAGGATATGCATAAAGGAGGATGAGTTTAGGTTTGTCAAGTGCAATTGCAGTCATAGAAAGGAAAACATGGAGCTGAATCTTAAATAATGTTAGAGTCATCTTGCCATAGAAAAAGTGAGAAAAGACACAAAAATGTAATAATAAAATATGCTTTCTTTTGAAGAACCACACTGCTCAAAGTCGTGTTATTTTTAATATATGTATATATATATTAGGTTGCATGACCTCAGAGAATTAGTTCTTTGTATACATCAATATTTCATCTATTTGTATTTAATGACTTTGGTTCATTTTTCTCCTTCTGACACACCTAAAGATTTAGACATTGCATGTCAGACACTATTGTTTTCTTTCTTCCTTCCTGTTAGTCTTTGTATATTAGATCAGAATAAGCTATATTGAAGAGAACACAAGATTTGGGGTAGATATTCATGGATTTCAATCTAGGCCATGGCAGTTATTACTTTGTCTTCTTCTGTACTTTTTGTTCATACCGATATAGCCCATATTTAGGCATCGATTACAAGTTAGTACCTTTAATCAATAGTATTCCCTTGGTAAAGGAAGAGACCTGATAAATCATCTATGCTGCAATTGTGGCATGATAATAATTGATTTCTCATTCACCTAATGAATGCATGTAATAAGAAATATAGTTGTAAAGAAACTAGAACTGAACTGTAAGCTTATATGGCAGACTAAGAACATTAGTTTAATTCTGAAGAGGGGGAAAATGCGTTTATGCATGATAATAACGGATATATGCAAATTTAGGAAGCATTCAAGGGCAGCTAAGGAGAGAAGATTAAAGGATATGTAAACTTGCATCATTACTGAAGGCAGCCAGGCCCAATACTATGCTCCACTCTTGATCCTTGTAGGAAGTACAAGTCAATGCCTGAGATTTCTCTCCATTGGGATGATTCATTGCAACCCTGGGAATGGCTGGGATGTCTGAGAGATGCACACAAAAGAGGAACGAAGGCTAGTGGATCCCTAGTACACAGACTAAAATAGCTTAGGAAAAAAGGGCTCTGTGCTTGGATATGAAAGGAAATAACAAGAGCATCTATAGATATAGAAGACAGAACATTAAATACTTCTGAGAGCAACATCTTTTTTTTCCACAGAATCCCACAAAGCACGAAGAGCACCTGACTTCCTCAAGTGTCTCTCTAGACAAAGAGCTGCTGCAAGCCTGGGATCACAGGACTCTGTTTTCCTTAATGCCACCAAAGTCCTGTACCTGCAGGTCTGTATTTTCAGAATTACAGTCTCTGGGAGCTGCCAAGGACCCTAGAGGTCTAATAGTAAAAGCCTGGAGGCCTCCAAGAGAAGTTTTTTCTTTTCACTCTGACCCAGCTACTCTTCAGCTGAGCACTGTTGTCACTGACTTCTGTTCCGAGTTTCCTTAGTCTCTGGGGCTGCAGACTACTCAATTTATTAACGAGCAGTCACTGTCTGTGACCTCATTAAAAAGTTGTTAATGAGCTACTCTCCTGCACAGGGAGAGCAGTTGACAGTGGCTCCCAGTGGCCTACAATGGGACCTGGGGGAACCTTAGGTGTATAGACAGGATCAGATCTAGAGATTCTGATGGCACAGACAGCAGAAATATATCTCCTTATTAGCTTACCTTGGCAATAGGCCACCTCCAAATCACAAGCCCCCATTGTCTGCAGGTTTAAGGAATGGCTACTGTCTAGAACAGTGCTGTATTTCCTTTGGGCACCCGGTTCTGATGACTTTATTGATGGAAGAATTCAATTTCTGAGATAAAGAAGTGACTCTCCTTCACCTATTTCTGCTCCATTACAAAATTCTTTTGATTTATCTGTCTTACAGGCCATTTCCCCTTGTTATCTATGCATTTTGTGACTGCCAAGGTATATTTCAAAATATGCAGATCTAACTATTTCTTTGTCCTAACATCTTAAATTGGCTTATTTAGTTCACAATATTGTTTTCAAACATGATGGCATATAATCTTTTCAGTATCTGTTTTCTTGCTACCTCTATATCTTCATCATCTTCAAGTTTTCTCTTCCATTGTCTTAATTTCTATTATTTTTTACTCCCCTACTAATTTAAATACCATGTAATCATCTCACCATAATTACTTACATTTCTATTGAAAGTACAATGTGCCTAGAATCATTTTTTAAACTGATTTGGACACATTGATTCAAGAATTCTCCCAATGAAACTGTTAAGCAGGTATGTGATTGTCAATATTTATGGAAGAAGAGAGTAAAGCACAAGAGATTCCAAGCAAATTTCCCAGCACTATAGAGCTGATTAATGACAAGATCAGTATCAAAGATTAGGCATTTTAGTTTTGGATTTAGTTTTGGGTATTTGAAAACCATAGCTAATGAGATAAAATCAACCCTCCATCTGTCTTTATATTGACCATAAGGAATGACTTCCCATTCATAGGTTGCATAATTAATTAGTATAGTTATAATGTCTATGTTACTAAAACCAAATTACAAATTCAATGAAATCCCCATAAGACTGCGATTATTGCAGAAATAGAGAAAATTATCCATACAGAACCCACTCTTAGAAGATCCCAAATATCTTAAGCAGTCCTGAGCAACAACAACAACAACAGCAGCAGTGTTAGATAGGTCAAAACATTTGATTTCAAAATACACTGCAATGTCTAGTAAGAAAAGCAGCATGTGTTTTGGCATAAGAACACACACACACACACACACACACAAGTATATTATCAGCCCAGAAATATACAACAACAAAATGCATCTGATTTTCAACAAAGGTGTGAAAGTTATAGAAACACCCATATTGGAGAGAAGACAGCGTCTTGTTCCTATGTAGAAAAGTTAAACTAGATTTCTCTGTCTCATCCTATAAAAGTCAACACCTTTAATGTAAACATATGAAAATCTGAATGTACTAGAAAACAAAGTGGGGGAGAACACCTTGAAATACAGCACAAGTGAGGAAGTAGCAGCAAGAAGCTGCAAGTAGCATCACAGGACATCCCAAAGCTTCTGAAGGGCAAAGGAAACAGCAGAGGAGAGTGCAGAAGATGGGAGACAATCTCTGGTAGTCCTTTCCCAGGAGAAGTTCAATATCCAGAGTAAATAAAGAACCAAAATTGTTGATAGCTAAGGAGCTAATCATTCAATAATTGGGCAAATGAAAGACAGAGTTTCCTAAAGAAGGATATGAAGGCAAAAGATAGGAAAATATTCACCATGCTGGCCATAAGGAAATGTAAATAGAACCTACATAGAACGCCCCTCACTCCTGACAGTTCAACAGAGACAAAGTGTATATGGAATGAGATTTGTTTATTTGCCCAATATAATATTGCTATTGATTACTTGAGAATTGCATGCTAAACATGCAGATCACACTCACTTCCCACTCGACCCAGGTCCAACCTCCCATCCTTCTCCTCCCCCAAATACACCAAGTACAATTTGTGTTCCCCATATACTCACTGGAGCATTGTCTGACTCTCAGTGGCCAGTCCCTCACAGATAAATGATTCTTCCCCCACTCCAGACAGAAGCCAACAACTGTGAAGAGCTACATTTCAGCATCTTTATCACACTTTTAAAGGACTCTCCTCAATGGCAGCCTGTCTAGACTGTTTGTTTCTTCTTTGTTGAGGAGAGGGGTAATTACCGCAGAAACCTTCAAAATCTCTCCCATGAGTATGGAGTCGTCTATACTACTGTGATAGATGCTTCCTAGGGGGTGTAACAGTCAGTGTCAGTACGGAACATGGACTTCCACGTGGCTTTCCGTGGACGCACAGAACGGTAACAACCCACGGGGTCCCAATGTGGATCACTGACATCAGCAAGTCCTCTGGAGGCATCAGAGACCACAGACATGAACATGGTCTCCTGTAGCAGCTGTGATCACAGACATGGGCACGTTGTCCCGTGGGGAGCCATGAAGTTATGCATGACTTGTGTAGCCTTGGGAAGCTGTGTTGATCAGGGCTGTCACAGGAGACCATGTTGATGTCTGTGATCTGTGCTGCAGCAGAAGGTCCTGTTAATGTTCGTGGAAAAGAGATTATGAAGCCCGTTTTTCTGTATGCTAACTAAAAGATGAGAAAAACCTCAAATGAAACAAAACAAAACAAAATCAAAAACTCAAAATCAAACTTTTGGTTTTGAAAAAAACCACAATAAACTCTCAGCCACAGGATGGCACTACAGCTTCAGTTAATATTCTTGAAGCCAAGAAGAGGGAGGCTTTTCAAAGTTGTTGTCAATCTTGTGTAATGAGGCTGTGACAATTATTACCAATTATTACTGAAGACAAATACTAAATTATAAATAAAGGAAAAGACGAATTAGCAATCTTTTACAATAGTATATGAAGAAAAACCCCACAAATGCTGTTAATGATGAATTAAAAGCATTGATACACTTCATAAATAAACAAGCTTGTTTATGCCAGTTTTGTGGGAGGAGTCTGTGCTCTCATTTCCCTTAGTTGTCATAATCTAGCTCAAACAACTTGTGAATTTTGTATAAATTGTTATTTAAAATCTGAACTGATTTCTGGTACCACTACTGTGAATGAGGCCACTATTAGAGAAGCCTCTCTGTTTCGGCTCTTTTTATTTTCAAATGTGTGCTACCCAGCTACTATTGTTATCTAAGTCACTGTCTTGATCAAAATGTTTTAAAGTTTACTTATTGTGTACAGATTAAACTTTAAAATCATAAGCACGATCAATTAAATTTCCTGTTTGTTTCTACCTCTGGCTAGGAAACATTTTTTTTTTTTTAAGACATCTGCTCACAAAATTTCACCAAAAAGCATGTTGGGAGTGAAGAGATAGCTTAGTGGTCAAGAGTAGTAAGAGCAGTGGTTGTTTCTGCATAGGACATGAGTTCCAGCCCTCAGACCCACATGGTTGCTACCAACCATCCTTTAACTCCAGTGCAAGGGGATCCGACGCCCTCCTCTGGCTGCNCACAGGTACTGCCCAGACACACAGGCAGGGAAAACAGCACAGAAAAGTTTCAACCACAGTTTCTTTTGCATTTCCACTGTGTAAGTTATCCTTTACCTGGAACTTTTGTGGCTTTGTTCAGTGGAGTCCTATTTCCCAAACTCTTAACTCAATTACAGAACTTAGCTTAAATATCATCACACAATGGGTTGTAATATATTCTTTTTCCTAAATTATAAGTGGTTTATTGACTATATAATGTAAGTGACCCCATGTCATGCTTCAGCATTCAAAAATTAAGACTAATAAATATTAACATAATTTGGCAACTCTAGTTTAAGTAAGACATGACATAGCTAATGGACATTAGAGGAAAAGAAGGAAGTATGGTGGGGAGAATTGTATTTATAATACATGTATTTATCCTGGAGAAAGAGAGGACATGAAGGCAAGGAAGTGTTAGATCTTGGGACATCAGTGTTGTGTTAAGGAGTCATTTTATATGTCAGCATATGTATCACTACAATGTTCTATTGAGGAAAATAGGTGAAGCAACTTCATAATTAGAACAATGTATTCTATTTTTGTTTCTTTAAAAATATTCATATATTTTTGTAAGTATGAGTGTTTCGTCTGTGTGCATGTATATGCATCATGGGAATGCTGCCCTCAGAGGACAGAAGAGGGCATCAGATACCTTGGAACTACAGTTAGAGGCAGCTGTGTGCTAACATGTGGAAGCTGGCAAACAAATCTGGTTCTCTACAAGAGCAGCAAGTGCTCTCAACCATTTAGCCATTTTTTCATGCTTTTCCATGTTGATTTCTAAGCCCTGACTACAGAATTTTATTTTTTTTGTATACTTCCATCATGAGTGTAGAACTTGTTCAGATTCATGGCCCCATTCCCAGGAATAAGAGCATTGATTATGAGTCTATTTCTCCATAGTGTTGGACGTAGAAGAGTACCTACAAAGGAATGACTAATTTGAAATAGTTCTCTATTAATTATATCCATTAATATAACTTGACCTTGGAAAACAATGGTGCAAAATGTTCATTTATTGTTATTCAGTCACATATTTAGTAATAGTAATAACCTTTCTCTCTTTATTTTGTCATGGAGACATTTACTATTTCCTCAAGTTATAAACGCAAAGTAAAATGTGAGGAAAAACTTTTCAAGTTTTCAAAATGCAAGATATTAGCAGAATATGTGGTTTTATTTTCTTCTCTAAGGCTATGAGTTACAAAGCAATTACAAAGCAGATTCTTGAACATTTATTTTGGATTTTTCAAAAAAAAATTTATTGCAAGTTCCTGGAGCTTAATACCTCAGAAAAGAGTTGATTGCCATCAGCAGCAAGGTGAAGACATAATGGTTAAGGGAGTGAACTTGTGTTGAAAGGATAAAGGAGACACCATGTAACTATAGCCTATTTCCACGTCCTTCTTCATCTGGTCCTCACTGCCCAGGTTTACTCTCTGCAGCCTTATCCTCTAGAACCTGCATGTCTACTATGGTGGTTTCTGGTCTCTTTACTTGAACATAGATTTCCCCGGTATGTTCTAAATAACTATGTCATTTTACAATATTTGACTTGTAGCACATCGTGCTGGTTTTCATCTTGCATTCACCTGCACTCTGAGGGTAGGACTCTTCTGGCTTCTAATAACATGAATGAGCTTGACTGATTTATGTGAGTATTTCGTGTGAATTCTCTTTTGCAAATATTGCTCCTCTCTTCACCTGAATGCTTGCAGTCAGTGTGTAAGGAGTGCTGTTATCTTCGTATAAGTTTTCTGGTTTATTCACGTGTGTCTTAAGTGAAGGATGCTCCGAAAGAAGTCTTATCAGCATGATATGCTATGAAGCTCTTTGTTTTGAATTCTTATAAGTATAGCTGTATTTTTCCTCATGTGGTTGAAGTGTGAATTAAATGCAAGTTCTTTATGTATTTCTCAAACATACTCTTGCCCACTCACTTCTCCTTCAACCCACCCTTATAAAAGATTGTTTTACAATAACTCTGAACTAAACAATTTCTATATATTACATGGCACTGAAAAACAATAATCCTGATATTCAAATACTTGTGTTTTAGAATTGTATCCAGTTATACTTGTTTAAATGTGTTTGGTTTTATTTCCACACTCATAAAATTAATTTGCTCTTATCAGTGACTTCATTTGAACTCCTCAATATTGATTAACGTATTCACTTGTGATGAGCTTTTGTCTTTTCATGCTGACAATGCACATAACTTTAAAATACAAAGTCACTAAGCTCAATACACCAGTGCTCTTGGAAGGACCTGTGCTGGCATCTGCAGGGGTCCATGGGAATCCTGCTGAGGACAGTATCATAAGAGATAGTATGTGAAAATTTGCAGCTGTTTTTAAGAAAGTGTTAGAGCCTAAAAATGGAATTGGGAGAACTGTAGACTAGGTTATTCCACCTGGCCAAAGTAGCCTTTGGGAAGAGCCAATGGCATTGTTGAGGCTATGTAAATATGCATGGGAATTAGTAATTGACCCTGCTCTGTTCGAGGTCCCAAACTGCCTATCTAAGGGGAAAGGGAAATAAAAGGAAATAACAGAATCATGCAATAGAAGAATAGGAATGTTCCTTCTTACCTGGAACCAGACTAGTTAAAGCCAAACAAAGGGCCAGGATGACTTTTATTGTGTTTTCTGGTATATGATTCCGAGTACACATTAGAAGGAGTCACACATAGTTCACAATGTATAACACTTTCATGTCTATTCACAAAATAAATACCTTGAAGAAACTGGCCACAGAGTACCAAAAATTCAAATTACTGGTGAGAAAACACTGTTCACACAATGGGAAGGCAGAGAAGCATAGATGGATATCAATGGCCTCTATTCTCCTTTGTCTCTACTGAACTTCCTAACAGTCATTAAAAAAGTGGGTGTCACTTCAGTAGACATTGAAAGAGGGGAGAGCAATTTCATGTGATGTGGCTTCTGAGGCCCAGGGCCTTGTTGAAGGTCCGGCTGAGAGCATTCTTCACCTCATTGTTTCTCAGGCTATAGATGATAGGGTTCAACATGGGAGTCACAACAGTGTAGGACAATGACAGCAACTTCTTGCTTTCAGGGGAATTATTTGATTTGGGCCTAAAGTACGTGAGGCTTGAAGACACATAGAAAAGAGAGACAACAAGGAGATGTGAGGAGCAGGTAGAGAAGGCTTTGTGCTTCCCTTTGGCTGATGGAATCTTGAGGATGGAAGCAGCAATGTGAGTGTAGGAACACAGGATCAGCAGGCAGGGTGTCATGATGATCAGAATGGTGCCTACAATGGCATAGACCTCAAAGTGTGCTGTGTCTGCACAGACCAGCCTCAGCACAGGTGGGCTGTCACAGAAGAAGTGGTTCACCTTGTTGTTGGCACAGAAAGGAAAACTGAAGAGCCATGTTGTCTGCACAGTGGCTACAGGGATTCCTGGAAACCAGGAGGCAGCAGCCAATTTGGCACGTGTCCCTTGGTTCATGATGATTGAGTAATGCAAGGGACTGCAGATGGCTACATAGCGGTCATAGGCCATGGTGGCCAGGAGGAAGCATTCAGCCACTCCAAAGAAGAAGAAGAAATACATCTGAGTGGCACAGCCAAGGAAGGAGATGCTTGTGTCCTGGGCAATCAGGGTCCCCAACATTTTAGGCACAATGACCAGGTTGAAGCCAATCTCTAAGAAGGACAAGTTTCTGAGGAAGAAGTACATNGTGAGGCTTGAAGACACATAGAAAAGAGAGACAACAAGGAGATGTGAGGAGCAGGTAGAGAAGGCTTTGTGCTTCCCTTTGGCTGATGGAATCTTGAGGATGGAAGCAGCAATGTGAGTGTAGGAACACAGGATCAGCAGGCAGGGTGTCATGATGATCAGAATGGTGCCTACAATGGCATAGACCTCAAAGTGTGCTGTGTCTGCACAGACCAGCCTCAGCACAGGTGGGCTGTCACAGAAGAAGTGGTTCACCTTGTTGTTGGCACAGAAAGGAAAACTGAAGAGCCATGTTGTCTGCACAGTGGCTACAGGGATTCCTGGAAACCAGGAGGCAGCAGCCAATTTGGCACGTGTCCCTTGGTTCATGATGATTGAGTAATGCAAGGGACTGCAGATGGCTACATAGCGGTCATAGGCCATGGTGGCCAGGAGGAAGCATTCAGCCACTCCAAAGAAGAAGAAGAAATACATCTGAGTGGCACAGCCAAGGAAGGAGATGCTTGTGTCCTGGGCAATCAGGGTCCCCAACATTTTAGGCACAATGACCAGGTTGAAGCCAATCTCTAAGAAGGACAAGTTTCTGAGGAAGAAGTACATTGGGCTTTGCAGCATGGGATCAGCCAAGGTCACCAGAATAATGAGGCTGTTTCCCAGCAGAGTGATTAGGTAAATGGCTAAAAATGCCAGGAAGAGCAAGATCTGTATTTCAGTAGGCAGGGAAGAGAAACTCATGAGAACGAATTCAGTTATTCTTGACCAGTTTCCTGCAGCCATGGGCATGAACAGAAATATTGCATGTGCTCAAGGGCATATATTCTTGATTGTACAAATCAGATTCTAGATTTTTTTTTTACCAACTCCTGATAATTGACGGGGAAAGAACTAAATCCAGACCCTTCGAAAGAAAAAGGACCTTGTGCTGCATAAAAAGAAAGACAAGGATATAGAGCAAATACAAAAACTGTGATAATGGTAATTGTTTTCTTTATTCTATTCTTTTTTTTTAAAAAATTATTCATTCTGTAAAACAAATTGAGCATTTTCATGCAGTTTCATCCTTCCGTTACACTGAAAATACCTTAGTGACTAGACTGAATGAAAAGGATCCTGAGGCAAAGAAGTAGAATCAAGTGAAAAACAATATGAACCTTCTATTTGTACATTATATATATTTCCCTTCATCAATATATCACCGTTTCAATCTTTATCTACTGACAAATTTGACAGGTATTTTTATGAGTGCCTCAGGCCTGTGCCTCTAGAACACTTTGACAAATTACTGTTTATTAGATTGTGATTTGCATCATTGGAGGAAAAAGAGGAAGGCATGTCTGAAAACTAATTTATTGGGTCAGATTAATGTCACACCTTAATTGTAAGAACTGTAGACTACCTCAACTCAGAAAATTGTAATTGTTTCTTACCTTGTCAGTCAATGGGTGCCAATCCTAGCATCTTCATCTTCAATATATCAGAGCCAAAATTGACAATGGGTGGTCAGTAGTTGCATCATCCACTTTATCTCAAAATTAAGATCCTCAGAATAATAAAATATAAGGAGGTGGAAAATTAATGTGCGCAATAGGTTTCAAACAATTTAAAATGGAAAACCGCAGGTATCCCAACAAATGAGTAACCCCTGCACTAACAGTTTCCTTAATTTTTTTGTTAAACTTTTGAGAAACATTACCATGAAATTTCAAAGGCAAACCTTCAATAGTCCATCAACTACACAAAGTAAAAGGTACATTCTAAATGATATGAAAGTTTCAAAATTTATTCTGTTCTTGTAAAGTAACTGGTTTGTTGATGTGTGAGGGCTCATTGAAGTCCAGAGTCTAATGAAAGAGATATTTAAGTAATTTTAAATAGGTATAAAATTACTAGAAATGGAAGTTATATAAATATAGCATTTATGCATGAATAAAAAATTAAATGAAATATAAAGAAACCATACTGTATTTTGGAGGACACACATGAAGATTAAGAACCCCTAACACAAACAGTACTTTTTAGGTATTGAGAAAATAAAGTTGGTTAAAACATAGGCATGAAAAGTCTTTATACAATTATGAAAATATTATAGCAAAAACAGATTTCAAAAATAGAAACAAGTGAAGTACAGGCATGCTTCAAATAGAAGAATTTGTGTATAAGGATAGAAAGTATAAGGAGAGTACAATAACGTTTAGCTAAACTTACAGCATACAAGTATATCTCATGTGGAAAATGTTGTAAATACTGAATGGAGCTGTAGACAACTAAGAAGAAAAGTCATTCAGATTTAGTACTAGAATGTTGATATCTAAGCAAATACTGCAGCAACCTTCACAATGAAAAACATGAATCAGTTCCTAAGAAATTGTTTTTGAATACTTAAAAATAAAAGCTGAACAAAATTAAAAATTAGAAAGGTTTAATTAAAAATCTAGGCTATGTGGCAAATTTCTGAAGAGTAGAAAAACATGCAAAAGGACATAAAAGCAAATATGAAGACCAAGAAAACAGATTAGATAACCCAGAAATCAATTCATGCTTACACAGTGAACTGATATTTGATTATGTGTCATGGGTGTACAATAGATAGTCTTCAATAATGAAAAGTATTGTACTCAGTTATCTTAAAAATTATAGGTCAAATGCCAAATATATTTTAAATTATATACTAAAGACATTTTGAACTAAGTATGCTCTATAATTTTAGATTAAATTTGGAGAGGTTTGTTTTCTAGAATTTGCCCTTTTTCATCTGTCATGATATTGTAACATCAACTAATGAATGAAAAGAACAGATGGAGCAACATTTGACATAAATTGATTTACTATGGGCTTCTTTGAAGTCATTTAGGATTGTGCTATAAATGAAGGTTTAACAGCATTAGAAGATATGCTATATGTTTAGGTCAGTGAATGCTACAAATATTATACTTACTATGTCAAATATGTTACTTTTAAAATACAATATTATATCTATGAATCTCAAAACTACCAATGTGTTTATTTCACAATTGCATTTTATACTTTATTCCATAATTTATACCATATTCACCTTAATATATTTTTATAATTAGATTAACAGATAAATAAGAATCAATTTCTGTGCAGTATTTTAATGATAAATGACAAACTTGAAACCACATTTGTGGCAATTCAACATATAACGAGTCATATTTCTACAACCGATTTATCAAGAGATCATATAAGTCAGTGGTTAGGTTCTATTGCTCTTATTTTATCATTACAGATTGAATAATACACACATAATTTTATTACTGTATTACATTTACAAATTAAATAATGAAAGGATGGGAACTTAGAGCCATTGTATGAACTTTCATGACTGGTAAGGATCACATGCAGAATGTGAACCAAGACATCCAACTTTGTGCTCTTAAAGGAATATAGTATAGGGGCAGTAGAGAAGCTAAAAATGCATTTTTAAAAGGGAAAAATGAGTATGAATATAATTGAGTGGATAAATAAAGGCAAGAACTGAACTTTGAGCAGTAAGCTAGTGTTTGGGCTTAAAATGCATGCTGAGAATATGTTTTATTATATAGATTATGGGAAGCATAAAGATTTTGAGCATAATAATGAGAGATTACCCCAAATGGATTTAAAATAAACCCTGGATACATCAAGAAGAGTGGAATAAAAATGAGATGTGTGTGTGTGTGTGTGTGTGTGCGAGAGAGAGAGAGAGAGAGAGAGAGAGAGAGAGAGAGACTTCACCATTACTGCATGCAGAGAAGTCGAGTAGGAGACTCTACCACTGATCCATGCCCAAGTTCCATCTCCACAAGTGTGATTTGTTAAAAGTCTGGGAACAGATGGGTTGTCTAAGATATCTATGGAAGATGGAAGAAGAAGTCCAGTGTCTCCATGAACACGTTGAGTTTAATGGACTTAGGAAACAAAGACGCTGTACTTGAGCATCTGATTTCCCCAAGAATTTCTCTCTTCTGAGAGCTGTGGTTAGCCTGGGATCACTCACCTCTGTTCTCACATGCTTCCATCAAGCCCCTGGTCCCTCCAGACCTACATCCAGAATCAGTCTCTGGGACCTGCAAGGGACTCTGGAGACCCAACAGTAATTGCCTGGTGACTTTTTCCAAGAGAAGTCCACTCTCTTCACTCCAATGTGCTGCTGTCAGGCTGAACTCTGGGTCTTCAGTCTAAATGATGTGCTAATGGACAGTTACTGGCTGTGTCCTCGTTAAAAAGTTGTTAATGAGTCACTTTGATGCCACAAAGCACAGATGATCATTGATCTCAGTGGCCTACACTGGGGACCTCGAGGGAAACTTAGGTGAATCTACAGCACCAGATCTGGGAGAGAGCAATGACCCAGGCAGCCAAACCACACTTCCTAATATGTTTACTATGGCAAGGTGTCTCCTTTAGAACACATCCTCCGTGGCCTACAGGTTTATGGGGGTGACTGCTGTCCAAGAAGTAGTAAATTTCCTTTGGGCTGTCAGCTTGGTTTGATGCCTACTCTTCTGGCCTACTGTGATGGAGTACTTTATATTCTGAAATGAATAGGTGCTTATACTGCCTTGAATATTTAACTCATGGACAATGGTCTCAGCCATCTGACTAGTCTCTATTCTACTGTGTGAATCTCTTTGTTAGGTTCATCACATTTATACAACAGTGAATCTGGCAGGGTATGGTTGATTGTTACTTCATGCTTCATATTTTAAATAGACATATCTTATAACATATTATTTAACCTATGTTGTGTATACTACTTTTCTTACTTATCTTTTTCTCTGGATTTCTTTTCTCTCTTCTACTTTTAGTAATGATTACCATACTATCACCACCATCCTAATGAAGAAATACAAATGGTTAATAGACATTTGAAATAATGGTAAACATCCTCAGCCTTCCAAGAAAAGTAATTTAAAGCTTCCTTGAGCTTTTGTCTTACCCCAATGACAATGATTATAATCAAGAGAACTAACAACAAAGTCTGGTGAGGATGTGGGGCAAGAGGAACCCCAGGCACTGCTGCATGTATATAAACTGGTGGGATCACCATGGAAATAAGCATGGACTTTTGCCAAAAAAACTAAAAGTATAATTACCATTTGAACCAGTCATTCTATTCCAGGCTATATGTAGTCAGAGGTTGCTCATTCATTTCCTGGCCACCCTAACCTGAATAATAACACAGAAACTATATTAATTATAACACTGTTTGGCCTATTACCTCAGGTTTCTTGTTAACTAATGCCTACATCTTAAATTAACCCATTTCTGATAATCCATGTATCTCCATGAGGCTGTGGCCTATTGGTAAGGTTCTTGCTGGTGGCTGGCATCTTTCTCCTTCAGCAGCTACATTTCATCTCTCTGATTCCACCTACTTTCTCTTTATATCTCTGTTCAGATTTCCTTCCTGGCTGTACTCTGTTAAGCCATTGACCAAAACAGCTTCTTTAATAACCAATGGTAATAAAACATATTCATAGCACACAGAGGAGAATCCCACACCATCTCCCCTTTTCTTTCTAAATAAAAGGAAGATTTTAAATTTAACATAGTAAAATTACATATAACAAAACTGGTATCAAGCCAGAATTACAGTTACAATATTTATATGTACTTTATATTTTATCATAACTAAGGAAAACTATAATTATAACTATATAACCCAAGAAAGATAGACCCCAGAAAGATATAATATTACCTAAGTTAGCAGGAAGTGCTTTATAAGAAACTTCCAAAACTCTAGAATTGACAGAGACATCTCACTGCCTAGACAGTAACCCAAAGTTCTGTAACATTGGGGCATCCATCTTCAACCTGCAGACCCATAGTATCTGACAGACTTTTCCATGAAGCAGGAAATTTGAAAGATTATTTTGCCTCTATTGGTAGTTTGTCAGTAACTTTCTTCTGTATCCTGCTGAATGTCTGGCAGACTCTTTTATGAAGCAGGAATCCTGAAGGAAGGTCTCATCTTCAGGCAAGTTCAGAAGTCATTTTTATGTGGGTCCTGCATGTCCAGTTTATACAGCAGACCATCAAGCAGTCAAGGCAAGAGCAGTTTCTTGCCCAAATGGCTGGTAAATGCCCACCATCCTCTTGAAGTCGATTGGTGCTGCCAGAAGCAGATGTGCCCACCATCCACCATCCTCTTGAAGTAAATTGGTGCTGCCAGAAGCAGATGTGTCTCATTGTCATGAAAAGTCCTAAGTTCTTAAACATTTTAAATGCCATATTCTGTTAATCCTTGAAAGGGTTGAAGACTATATCTTCATCTAAAATATATCTCTGCACATCTAAAAAACCTAACTAACATGACTACAAGTTTGACTATTATGGATGAATATCTATTAACCTATATTTCTTAATTATACTTTACATTTTTAAATGAACTGCACAAACACAACACAACAATCAAGAGCAGAAGTAAACATATAACAGAATTGACCTTAAATTTGTATCAATAAACCAAGATTCATACCAATGCAAAGTATTCAACTCTATACCATGGGGGGCATGTTTTCTTTTGGTTTTTCGAGACAGGGTTTCTCAGTAGCTATTGAGCCAGTCTTGGAATTCACTCTCTAGACCAAGTTGGCCTTGAAATCACTGAGTTCTGCCTGTAACTGCCTTCTGAGTGCTGGGATTAAATGTGTGTGCTACCAGCACCTGCTGCTCTCCCTTTTATTTTTAGAGAGAGATTGACTGTGACCATTTAATCATTTATAATCAACCCCCTTTAAATGAAGACAAACATTTATAAACAATCATTTTAGGAATTTGCATGTAGTCTTCTCCACCCTGCTTCCTGGTTTTTTTTTTGTTGGACAAAGTATTTTTAGGGTTCATGGAGAACTTTTGGGTGGTCTTGTTCTATCAAACCATATTAGCCTGGAAGGAATCCATAGGTTCTCATCTTCTGCGGAGACAAAAAGCAGAACCTCTTTTCCAAAGCAACATATCCTTAGATCAAAATTTTGAAGTCAAGATATCTTTATGTCAATTTAACTTAGTAGCCTGCACAATGAAATGCACAGGCTCTCTGTACTTAGCTCATTCACAGTCAAAAAATTCAAAGAAAACACAATAATATACATAATTCAGGCTCTCTGTGTATTTTCCACCTTTATGTGAGTTGTAGGAGGCTGCTTGTTTGTTCCCAGCTGCTTAGCCCAGAAATAAACAAACAGAAATTATATTATTTGCTCTCCTTCCCCCAAGGCGTTTTTTTCATGGTATTGGGTTGCCTTGTCTGTCTTTTGTTGATCTATATTTATTGGTACAACGGCAGCCTTTGTCACACCTCTTACATATACCTGAAGGCTATTTTCCTAATTTTGCCATTTTTAGAGGAGATATTATTTTTAGGATTTTTTTGTTTACAATTTTTTTTAGATGCCTTATTTTACCACAATTAAAACATTTGGCATTTTGGTGTCTCTATATACCATTGAAATTTTTTTAACTCAACCTTTAGTACTATAATCAAATGTCTTAACATTTATTGTATGTAAGATCCATTTATCTATTGGTGTTGATCTGACCTTTAAAGGTCCAAGGGTCTTTTTTAAATTTTAAATTGGCATTTTTAAAAGCCAAAGATTCACTGAGTTCATGTCTAGCTTTTGGGTCTGTTATTCCTACTTGTACAGCCTTAGTTAATCTTTGTAAAAAGTCACATTATCTCTGACCCTATTTAACCCTAATATACGATTTAACTATTTTTTTTTGGTTTTGAATTTTGTCCCAAGCATTTAAAGCTATTGTGCTATATAGGGACAAGGTGTGTTCACTTTAAAGAGCCTGATCCTGAGGATCAGAGCAATAGCTCTTGCCCAAAATTTGATCTTGGGAAATCTCAAGTCCTTTTACTTTTTTTTTTAAATTTTTGCTTTTTTTTTTTAAATAACATTTTTAAAGAAGCTGTGGTCTATTTTCTAGGACAGGTGAGATTAGGTGAAGCCAATCTTGTGGGGTTGCTTTATTGTTTGAAACCTATGATTTGATCATTTTCCTAATCAAGGGTGAGTGTATTTTATAATTAACTATGGTTTGCTTAACTTTTTAAGATTACTCATACATTTGGGTTCCCATGTATATTCTTTGATTACCTTAAGGTACTTGGTGCCAGGTGGTCTTTTCGAGGAGATCACAGGATAGGCAGTTTGAACTCTGGGCAAGCTATCCCAGAGTTTGGTGCCTACTAATGAAGCTAAATTTTGTCCTTGTACCTTTGTCCCTGGTCATTCAATTTGATAAATATTCCATGCTTTTAAATCTTTTACCACTGCCTTTTATAAAACCTGGATTTCCTGTTTGGTGTTTTGTTTTAATGTCCTCATTGATTCCAATGTCCTCAGGATTCCAAGGTATGAAGTCTGTCCAGTAAAGGTAATGTCTCATCCTTGGATGTAATTTTTATAGCATATATATTACCTTCCTGGAGAGACATTTTATCCATCAATCTATTATAACTGTTTAACAGATTTTGATTAATACATTTAACAGCACAAATTTTCTCAGTGTCTCAGCACTCTTTGTCATTGACTGGGTTTTGTTCATCAAAATGGTTGTATCCTTTTCTTTATTGATTTTTATTGAGTTCTACATTTTTCTCTGCCTCCCTCTCTGCTCCTCCCCTCCCCTTCAACCCACTTCCAAGGTCCCAGTGCTCCAAATTTACTCAGGGATCTTGTCTTTTTCTACTACCCAGGTAGATTAGATCTATGTGTGTCTCTCTTAGGGTCCTCGTTGTTGTCTAGGTTCTCTGGGATTGTGATTTGTGGGTTGGTTTGCTTTGTGTTTAAACTTATATTTGAGTACATGTGATAATTGTCTTTTTGGGTCTGGGTTACCTCACTCAAAACTGATGCTTCCTAGATTCATTCATTTGGCTGCAAAATTCAAAATGTTATTTTTTCTGCTGTGTAGTACTCCATTGTGTAAATGTACCACATTTTCCTTATCCATTTTTCATTTGAAGGGCATTTAGGTTGTTTCCAGGTTCTGGCTATAACAAAACAAAGCTACTATGAACATAGGTGAGCATATGTTCTTATGGCATGATTGAGCATCCTTTGGATATATACCCCAAAGTGGTATTACTGGGACTTGAGGAAGGATATTTCCTAATTTTCTGAGAAATCACCACACTGACATCCAAAGGGGCTGAACTATCTTGCATTCCCACCAGTAAGGCAGGAGTGCTCTCTTTACCCCACAACCTCTCCAGCATAAATTATCATCAGTGTTTTTTATTATTATTAAAAATTTCCACCTCCTGCCCTCCTCCCAATTCCCTC